>PVJD01003315.1:0-166942 GCA_004026545.1 Mormoops blainvillei
CTGCCCCACCCCCGCCCCGCCCCACCTTGGTGTTTCCTCCGACCTCCCCACCTCCTTGCTTGCCAGTCCCAGGGGCTCACAGGTGTGTGTGGAAAAGACCCGGGGGAAAGAGGGGTAGAAGGTGAGACAGAGGTGCCCCAAGCACAGGTGGCGGCCCTGGCAGCAGGCAGCTTCTTCGAGGGCTTCTCTCTGACTTCCCCCTGCTTTGGGAAGCTGGTACACAGGTGTCACTGCTTCTCAGTCACTAAGAGGGAAATGGCACCACCGGTGAGCCATCTCATGGGCTTTCTTGTCCCACGGCCCTGCCTCGTCGAGCTGGCCACAGCCACCACCCTGCAGTCCCCAGAGGGAGTGGCCCTAGCAAGGACATTCTGGACAAGAGCTTCCAGTACTTTCTGTTGTAGAGGTCAGGCCCGCTAACCTCACTCCCCGGACTGTTTCTCTAAGTAGGGACGGGGAAGGATGTGCACTGAGCACCATTTACCCGCCTGAGTGCGGACAGCTGTCCCACCTCCGCTCACTCCTCCTGGCAAAACCTGCGGGAGACGTAGTTTCCCCACTCCACAGATGGCGCTCAGGGAGGTTAAGTCATTCACCCAATGTCACACAGCTCGTAAGTGGCAAAGCCGGGGCCGTGAGTCAACCAGAGCGGTGCTGAGGCCCAGCTCCTACCTGTGGCCGTATGTGGCTGCAGCGCCAGGGGGCTGAGTGGTTCAAGTCAGAATGAGGCTGTGGAATCTACCCTCTGTGAGACCACTGTCAAGTTCGTCTCTGGGCCTTGGTTTCCTCGCACGTGTGTAATCGTCACACGAGAGCGATTACAGAGCCCTTACCTCCTGGCTGTGTCCTGAGGAGCAATCTACACAGAGGGCTCAGGACAGTGCCCGCCCCGTCGTAAGCACTCAGCGTTAGCTACTACTCTTTCCTGAGGTCCCAGCTCCCTGGCTGTAGAGGTCCCAGAAGACCCACCCACCCCCTTTCCCATTTAACCTTCACATCACCCTTGGGTAAGAGCAGGGAGACTTAATTCCCATTTCACAGATGTGGAACCCCTAGTCCGTTAATGTCAAGGGACTGGCTCGGGCCCCTGTGGGACTGACCCTTCCAGCCTCTCTCTCTCAGGCCACTTAAGCAGCAGGAATTTTGCCCAAGCGGACAAACCCGAGCAACTGCAATGGCACTGGGAGAGCTGGGGAGGGCACGAGGCGCAGAAACATCGCCCTCGTGAAGACTGAGGAGGAGGAAAATGAAGAAGAACCCAGGACATGAGCCCCTGGCATTCCAAGTGGACTGCGGTGCCAGTCCAAAGCCACTAACACCAGGGAAGAGGGACCCAGCCTGTCCGGGAAGCTGAGGGGAGTCGGGGGCAGACTTGGCTGGCACATACTGGCCAGGTGGTAGAGGGAGAGGCCCGGCAGCCCGGGGATCGTTCTGGACAAATTATGAGACCCAGACATGGGCTGGAATGACAGGGATGAATGACAAAAGTCAGCAGCACGCAGTGAACCCTTCCTTCCTCCCTTCATCCGTTCATCGTTGAGATCCTGAACACCGAGCAGGGGCTGGAGATAGAAGTGTTATCACATCGAGCATCTATAAATGAGAAAACAAGCAACGTACTCTCACGTGATGGGCATAACGGAGGGATATGCGAGGTGCTGTGAGAGCTTAAAGGAAGGGTCCAGGACGTCTTCTCAGAGGAGGGGACAGCTGAGTGGGCCTTGAGGGGTGAATAAGGGTTTTCCAGGCAACGGGGTCAATACTAGAATGTCAAAGGGGAACAAAAAGGGGAGGGTCTTCTATCGAGAGGCAACTCCTCCTGTGCATCATCTCTCATTTCTCTTTTCACGCTCCATTTTCTTTTGTGTTAATGAAGGCCGAGCCAGAATCCCTCGTAGGGCCGGTGATGTGACTCACACAAGGAGGCTCCTGCTTTCTTTCTCCTCAGAACCAAAAAAGCAACTACTCTGTTTGGAGCTCTCTGGTGCTAGGATTTCCTATAACAGAGAACAAGACTCTCATTCCACAAACTGAGAGGTGTAGTAATCCCATGTCCGTGGAACCAAAATACACGTAGGCCCTCATTTGTGCTGGAGTGTGGTTAACTGATCCAAGATACTTTCCTTTTACGCACGGATTAGAAAATGAAGAGGCGGGGAGAGGACAGGACGACCCTGGAAATGTGTGTGTGTGTTTAAGGGTCAGGAAGATGGTGGCTGTTAGTGAGAGCCCCTGGCGAGGGGAGAGAAAAATCCAGGAGCAGAGATGAAGAGGACGAGAGACAGCTTTCTAGTCCTGTCCAGGGAAGCCCAACTTGTCACGGTCCAGCACACTGAGGCCTGGAGGGAGAGTGGTATCACTGGAACCTTCTTACCTATCCCCTGTGCTCAACATTCCACCCCCGGGCTCCCAGGAGCTGGCTGCCACCCGCAGTGGGGTCCTGAGGGGACGGAGGTCCCTGATCCATTTGCCACGACGAGCACAAACAGTGTCGGCCCTCAGGGGAGGAGCTGGTTCTGGGGCACAAGGCTGGGTGCAGCGGGGGTGTCGGGAAGGGAGCTGATTCTAATTCCTGTTCCTTGGTCCTGCGCTGGCCTGGTGCACTGAGAGGATGTCACAGGCTGATCATCAGAGGCCTAGGAAGGTTTAAGGACCCCCGGGGCAGCCTCTCCAAGGTGGCGTTGGTGGATATGGCACAATTCTGCTCTCTATAGCAACCTGGGAGCCACTACCCCACCGCAGGGAGGGCCACCATGGCTACGGTCGTCCGGCAGCAGCATCTCTGGGCCTCAGAGCCTCCCGGGCTCATCCCTGATCTTCCGAAGGGACGTGTGGCCTGGCCTGGGCCCTGAGGATGGGGTTGAGGGGTTTTGTTTGATCCCCTTTGTCTGCGCCGGATACTGAATTTGAAGTAATTGTCCTTAGACCTGGGGTCCAAATATGAGGAATTGGAAGGAGGCGCCATACAGGGGAGTCTCTAGGGACAGTAGGAACGGAGTGTTGCCTGAGGTTAAGGATTCTCAGCTCCGGTCCCTGCAGCAGTTCCCTCACAGGCAGTCGCACCCCAGAGGCCCCAGGGTCTGCGTGCCAGGGCTCAGGATGCCACTGGAGAAGTCCCACTGTCCAGCCCGGAGGCCTGAGCACCTGAGCAAGGTCAGCAGGCTCTGGGTTCAGGAAGGACTGCCTGGGGGAGGGGTGGGACTGGCTTGGGGGGCACGTGGGGCCAGGCAAGTCCTGGCTCCAGGTTTTCCTTCCCTCTGTCCCACACCCCAATCTCACTTCCCTCCGTCCTTTCATTCATCTCTCCATCACCCCCTTCGCTGCCCCTCCTTCTTCTCCTCTTTCCTCCCCTTCTTCCTCATCTCTTCCTTTTCCGTCACTTTCTTCTTTCCCTGGGACGTTTCCCCGAGCACCTCCTGTGCCTGGAGCTGCTGCGCGCCCCGAGGGGGAGCCAGGATGAATCAGTTCCCGGGGAGCTCGCTGTGGGGGCGGGGGGAGCTCAAAGGAACCTAAGCCCCCAGGTACAAACGCTACATTCCAAAGGAAGAGAAAGGAAGAACTATGGGAATTCTCCTCCCCTCCCCCTTCCAACCCTCATTATTCTGACAGTTGCTCCGGCAGGAAATGCATAAAGAGGAGAGCTCTCGCGTCGTTCCCCTCTGGCTCTCAGGAATGCCCTGCAAGTGAGATGCAAAGCCAGCTCGAGCCAGAGCTGGGGAGGGAGAAGGGAGCCTGGAGTTCAGCAGGGCCCTCTCCGCCCGGTCATTCATTCATAAAAGATTGATGGGACCCCAGCACTGCGTGCTAGGCCCAGGTTCCCACGGGGAGGCAAGCGACAAGCAAATATGCTGTTCCAAGGGGTCTCAGTACTGTGGAGAAAATGAGCCAGCGTCAGTGACAAACAAAAACACAGTGGGGAAAAGTGGGGAGCCTCACCAAGGAAATAACATTTAAAGCCAGACTCAAAGGGTGAGAATTCAGCCCAGGAAAGGAGTCAGGGGGAGCTGGCCTGCCGGGGAGGTTGGGGGGGGGGATCAGAGCAGGGATCAGAGCGTAGAAGCCACTAAGGGTGGAAGAGATGGTGAAGGAAAGGCTCAAACGGCTGGTGGGCGGGGGCGGAGGCTGAGGGGGGGGGGCAGGAATGCTTTGCAGGGGCTGGAAGGGCCCTGATGAGCCTGCTGGGATTTTGTTCGAAATGCAGTGGGAATCCAGCCACTGAAGGTCTCAGCAGGGGTAACAGGATCTGGCTTCCATTTTAAGAAGCTCTCTCGGTGGCTGCTGGGTAGAACCTGGGTGACAGAAGGGCAGACGGGCCCCAGGGAGACCAGGTGAGAGGTCACGGCAGAGCCCCACTGCGGTGCCGGTGCCGGTGCCGGAGCAGCGAGGAGGACCGGGGATGGAGATTATGCGAATGCATCTCAGAGCTAGGAGAGACTGAGCTTGTTAATAATGGGCTGGGATGTGGGTAGAAGATATCGTGGGAGATATCTGTATTTAATCGACTGATCGTTGGGCGTATCCGCCCCATTAAACTGTAAGCTCCAAGAGGGCAGAGATCCTGTTGGCCTTGTTCCCTGGTGGCTCCCCAGGACACAGTACAGGCATCTGATGAAGATTTAGCATACGGGAGAGAGTGAATTAATGAATGAGAGGGCGGGCTTAACGATGACACCCCAGTTTCCGGTCAGCCTTGCATGGGATAGGGGTAGCACACGGAGAGGGGAGGACCCAGGGCAGAGGGGTGAGGTCAAAGCCCAGTGTCAGGGAGGAGGTGGAGGGGCACGGAGAGCCGGAAGGGGAAGGGTGCCGGCTGTTCGGGTCACTATTATCCCCCCAGCATGGAGAGCAGGAAGTAGAACAGGGAAGGGGCTCAATACATGTTTGTTGAATGAATGAACGGATGGCGTTAAGAGGAGAGTTCTGGGCTGGGACGGCATGTGGCTGTCCCCAGTGCCTGGAAGGTGTTTAAGGCTGTGGGAGTGAATGAGGTCACCTAGGCAAGAGTGTGGAGAGAGAAAAGGAAGGGAACCCTGCTGGCCACCCCATCGCCCCAAGCCAGGTATTGCTGATTTAGGAAGCCGAGTCCCTAACTCAGCCAAAGGCCGAACACTGCAGTTATGGAGTAGCAACAGAAGCAGGCAAATACAGCAGAGGCTGGGGGCTGGTTCCACAGCCCGATGACGAAAGGAGAAGCTTCCAGCACCAACAGAGAAGGCGTCTGACCCCTCTGACCTGGAGCCACAGGTCTCCCCCTGGCTTCCTCTCCTCAGACTATGATGCCCAGCAGAGGCTGCCCAGGTGGGAGCAAGTGCCAAAGTCTCCCGCCACCCGTGCTGGCCTCGGGAGAAACACATGCCGTCTGGGGCCCGTGTGTGGTTACCACAGGCCCAGGGGACTCAGCCAGCTCACGTCCCACCTGCTGTGTGGGTACCAGAGTGTGCACACATGGTGGCCTGGAGGTGGGACAGGAAGGTGGTGCTCACTGTGATATGGCAGTAGGGGGAGGTGTACTGGGTACAGGCTGTCACCCCAGGCCCCGGGTACCCAAGTCCCTCAGGACTAGATGCACCACCAGGGCCGGCCTCCACCCTGGCATACACCGGGGCTGGCCGGGAAGAGGCAGACGGGCAGTCTAGCAGGGAACTCCACCTGGAGTTTAGGATTTTGATGAAAATCATGCTCGGAAAGACCTTATCAGAGTCCTGTTCTTACCTGGGTTCTGGGCCTGTTTCCACCACTGATTAGCTGGGCGGCCCCACGTGCATCGGAACACCTTAGAAGTGCTTCCAAGCAGAGCAGAGATTCTTCCCATAAACCCCGGGCACAGGATTACCCAGCGTCTCTCCAAGCTGCCAGGGATGGAACTTCTCTGCCCAAAGGGCAGCCCGTTGCCATTCGATAGTTTGGTTAGAAAGCATCACTTTTTCCAAAGGCCTGGAAGGAGCCAACAGATGTCAACAGTGTCACCTCTGGGGAGGAGAGTGGGACTGAGGGAGGGTGGCAGGGGCCGCCCTGTCAATCTGGTCTAAGATGCTTTTGATACCACGTGTTAAATTTGCAATGACCAGGAAAACAACCAGTAAGGTTCTCCATTTGAACCCTGTCTGCTTTCCTAACATTTCCACTTCCTGGGCCCAGGGCTGCTGTCTGGGACCAGAGAATAATCTAAACCCGCTTCCCCTCAGATGCTCTTCAAGTACCAGAAGGCGGGGCCACGTTTCCACCGAGTCTTCTGACTTGGTTTCCCGACAGATCCCCACCGGTCATCCCCTTCAAAGCAGAGACAATAAAACTCAGAAGGTCGAAGAAGGAAGAAACCAATTGTTCCCTGAGTTGGGTGGAGCCTCCTGCTAATTAATTAAAGAAGCCTGAGAAGACATTCTTCTTGCTTTTACGCGTACATGTGTGTGTCTGTTGGCGGGGGTGGGGTGGGGGGCATGATCCAATCGCTCACTTCCTCAAGCCTCGGTTTCTTATCTACAAAAGGGGAAAACAATACCTTTGCTACGAGAATCAACTGGCACTAAGAACATAAAAACCTTAAAAAGCACATACCCCAGCCCCAGTGGTTATGACTTAGGTGCCCCTTTTTGTTCAGATAGCAGCTAAGTACAGGGCCCAGAAAGCCAGACTCCTTGGGTTCAGTCCCAGCTTTGCCACCTATCAGCTGTGTGACCTTGGAACAGCGACCTGACATTGTTGGGCTGGTTTCCTCCTTGGTGAAACAAGAATGACGACACCACCCATCTTGGAATGCGTTTGTAGGGGCATTAGAGGTAAGGCCCAGGATACCATAAATGCCTGACTGTTTGCTATTTTTATCCTAAGTCTTACTCCTTTACCGGGAAATGAGGGCATCACCAAAATGAGGCTATCTCATGGCACCTGTTTGAAAGGTGAGGCCGTCCCACCAAAAGGGTCATCTGTTATTGGGGTGAGCTGTTTCATAGTCCTAACCCCCCCACCCCCGTATTTGTAAGCAATGATGAGGTAGGCACTGTGCTCGGGGCTCGACGGGTCCTGACTCACTGAACTCTCCCAACCGCTCCAGGACATTGACAGCATCATTACTCCCATTTTACAGATGAGGAAACAGGTCACTCAGCTTCAATCATTTGCCCAAGGTCACAAAACTAGAGAGTGACGGAGACAGGACTCGAACCCGAGTCTCTCTGACTACCAAAGGCAGTCTTGATCACCAGGGTCCTGGGACCCGAGGAAGCCAAGTCTGGTCTTCCTTGACAGAGGAAGGTGGGAGGAAGGGGCGCTCTCCTGCTTCTCACTGAGCTCCCTACCCTCCTGCACCTGACGCATGTCCCCTCCAGGGGTCTGATGGCGTCACCAAGACCCCAACTGCGTCTCCTGGGGTCCCCACAAGACCACCCTGGCACTGTTACCCTGGGGCTGCTTGTTTGTTGGGTTCTCGGCCCATGAAATGGTTCCACATGATCTACCAAAAAAAAAAAAGAAAGAAAGGAAAAAAAACACCCCAGCCATTTGGGATGTGGGCCCTGATGCGTAATATCATTACGGAGCCAACCGAGTATCCCACCCCATTATCGCCCGCCAAGCTTCTGCGAGGCGAGCCCGGCTGCAAATGGCTTTCTCCTGTCTTGGGGGGGTGGAAGCCCGACTTGCCCTCCACTGCTGGAGGAGGAGAGATTTTATCTTTAATTGACGACTGGCTGCCTGCCATGCCTCGCCTCTGCGGGGCCCAGATTTCCTCTGACGCTTCAGGAACAGGCTTCCCCTTGCATCTCCCCTCCCCTCGGCCCTGCCATCCTCGCCCAGCTCCCCGGTGCGCTCTTGTCCTCTCTTGATGTAGCCGGACATGGAGATGGCAGAAGCCTGGAGGCAAAAACCTGAGAGCTCCAGGGAAAGGCCGGGGCAGGACCTAACGGCTTCGCGCATCTACTCCACGTCATGTAGAGGCAAAGGACGCTGACACAGAGGTTGGCGTTATCCCCATTCTACAGGCAGGGAAGCTGAGGTTCCTTGAGTTGTTCCCAGTGACTCAACTAGTAAGTGGCTGGTCAAGACTTTAACCTGAGGCCCTTGAGACTCTACTATGCCCAGAGTGGGAGCAAGAAGCAAGACGAGAGGAAGGCAAGCAAACACGCACCTAGACCCAGCTACATAATTCATGGCGCTCAGTGCAAATTGAAAACCCAGGGCCCCTTTTGCAATAATTATTACTTATTTCAAGATGGCGACAGCTGAGCGTGGGGGCCCTTGTGAGCAACTGCCCAGGCTCCACGCGTGTGAAGCCAGCCCCGCGTGTGCCCCTTTAAGTGTGACATTGAGGGACCACGTCCGACTATCCCTTCCCACCCCCCTCCCCTCCCCTCCCTGGGTCCCCAAGGCGTTCATGCCCCAGCCCTAAGTGGTCCCAGCTGTGCCACCAGTCTTTTGTTGCCTCGCTTCGTCAGCCACCCAGGCATCTCAACGACTCTGGCATCCCCAGGGCCCTGGCCCACATAGAAATGGCGCGATTTCGGGAGGGGAGGCCCCTTGCACCAACGAGCAGGAATACAGTGGATTTCCCTACACAGACAACAGCCCTGGCTTCCATGGGATGGTGGGCGGTCCGATGGCAGCAGTGGGATCAGAACGCTGCCTAACCTACGGGCAGGGGTCCTGGCTTAGCCTATGACCTTGGGCAGCTCACTTTTTCTGAGTATGGTGTCCAGCTCTAAACAGACGATTCCTGGTGGGGGCGGGGTTAGGACAGGAGGGCGTTACCTGTCTCAGGTGTTGGGACAGAGATCCCCACAGACCCAGAGCGGGAAATGAGAGGCAGAGGCGGTCACTGGAACAGCAGGAGCAGCAGGACGCTCCAGGTGTCTTTATTGAGAGTGGAGCACAGCATGACAGTCGAAGGCATGCAGACAGGGCGACAGGGCAACAGGGCCCCCGGCCGAGGCTTGCCTCAGACACACACAAGAGGGGACAGCTCTAGAAAAGGACCAACACCAGGGAGGGGCAGGGCAGGCGGGGAGTGGGGCCGAGGGGCGGGAGGGCCGAGGGAGGGGCAGAGGCCAAGACCGAAGGGGTCACTTGGCCTCTGCTATTGCACGCATCCTCTGGCCACTGGCCAGGAAGTACAGTATTGCAACTGGTCTCCGCTCGCCCAAGGCTTCCCCTTCTCAGACCCCTGAGCCCTATGGGAAGACAGGTCCCTTCCCTGTCCGTCTGCCCAGCAGCATCTTTAGAAACAAATGGACGAGGGAGACAGGAAAACCAAAAATTAAAAAAAAAAAAAAAAAGACAAAATGCCCCCCCAGTCAAGGACACAGGTAAGGGGGGGCAGTGGAAGAAGCTGCAGAGAAGCCCCTGGAAGTCCCCCCACAACTGGGGCGTGGGGTGGGAGGTAGAACCCCAATCTGGGGCGGGGTGGGGCTAGTGAAGCAGTGACCCTGGGGGCAATCTGGCCTTCCACAGGCCACTGGCCCACAGAGGACACACCCCCAACGGAGTCTAGCCTGGGACCACCCAGCTGGACTGGCAGTTCCCAGGCCCATTTTCCTGGGACATTCCACACACACATACAGCAGAAACACGGAATCAGTGAAGGGAAGGGAATGGGGGAGGGTCAAGTGCTTGGGAAGACAGCCTAACAAAGACAGACCACCAATAGCACGTGCACTACACACAAGAGTATAGTATGTATGAATATAGATACTATATGTGCATATATATCTCTTCAATGTACAACAGAACAAAACGTCGGACCCGGATGGCTCCGGGCCCCGAGGGTCACACGGGAGGTTTTCCATCAGTCTTGTGCAAACAAGGATATCTGAGTCTTCCCCAGCGAAAGATTCTTGCCTGGGTTCCAGAGTTTCCCTAAGCCTCTGGCTTTCTGTCTGTCTGCCTGTCTCTCTCACGTTGGTGCCGCTTTAAGAGAGGGTGAGGACTTCAGCCTGGGCATAGTTGGACGAGAGGGCGTCTTGGCAGGTCTCTGTGTTTAAAGAGCACAGGTGTGAGACACTGGGACGCACGCTTTCGGCTCAACATTGCCTTCTGGGGGTGGAGGGCAAGGAGTTCAGCAAAAGAAAGGGAGACACAAAGAATGAGGTGTTAGAAGGAAGGCAGTTGCCGACCCACGGGCTGTGGGCTAGTGAGTAGGCCAGGAGTAGAGCTGAGCAGCGTGGGGACCCCGGGTTAAGAGGCCAGGAAGAGCAGGGATGGGTCAGGGTATGGGGTAAGCCCCTTCATCACCCCTCTGCCCACCCAGCTCTGGGCTGAGGTGACTCCCAGGTGACGTTACAGCTCATCTCCGTACCTGCTCAGAGAATGGACTTCAGGAACCACTAGCCCAGGTCTTCAAAGCTCCAGTGCAGGGGAGAGGGGGACCCCAGCTGTGCGGCCTGGCATGAGGCAGTGGGAGAGGTTTCTGCTTGGCTTGTCACCCACAGGCCATCACCCGGGCTGCTGCCTGCCCACTTGGGCTCCCCCCACAGGGCTCCATCTGCTGCCACCACCTGGGGCCGTTCCATTGTTCCACGGGGCTGCCATGGGCTGCCCAGCCCCCCTTCCTCAATCTGGCAGGAGCGGAGCCCCTCTGGCTGGAGGGTGAATGCTGACAGGGAAGGTCAGGAGAGAAGGCCAGAAAGCAAACCCCTCAGTGAGCCCTTCTGGGCATTCTGCCTCGGCCTGTGAGGTCAGCGGCCCCGGGCTGGGCCTTCCCTTCCCCGAGCAGACACAGGTGGGACAGGCAGGGAGGCTGCTGTGGGGGCAGGGACTTTGGAAGGAGACACTCTGCCAAAATCAGAGGCCCTCCTCCCACCCCTCCACTGCCCCCCCACCCTCCATGCAGCTGGGGCTGTAGGCTGAATAGACACCTTCCCCTCTGGTTCCAGCTCACAGCCACTCCTCTCAGAAGCCCTGGGGGCTGAGAAGTGGCCTCCAGGGTCGCCAGCAGCCCTGGTACAAACTGGGAGGTAAAGTTAACAACTCCTACCAGCCTGCTTCCCTGCTCTGCGAGGAGGGGTTGAGCCTCAGCTCTAGAGAAAAGGCTTCTAGAAGCCAAGCACAGGTTCAAGTGAAGATGCGAGGTGAAGCAGGCTGCAATCAGGGTGCCGGGGCCTTCCCGCAGGCGGGAGGCTCCAGGTCTGGGCCAGCCTGAGGTCCTGCAGGCACCGCCTCCCCAGACAGAGCCCGGGGTCTCTGCGAGCTCCAGAACCTTCCCCAGGGCGCTGGGAAGGCCAAGGTCCTGAGAAGTAGAGGGGCAAACAGCCCACTGGGCTCTCATTAGCGAGGTTCCGGGTCTCCCCCGAGGAAGCCAGGGGACCAGGAGGGACAAGCAGGAGCCCCGCTCTCAAGGCACCGGGGGCCCCAGCCTGGCGCTCCTGCATCACGTCGCCCAGGGACATCTGTGCCTACCACAGGGGTGCCGTGAGCATGCCCGTCCACGTGGGAGGGAAGGAGGCGGTGGGTGCCGTGGAAACTTGGGCTCCTGACAACTTGAGGGCCGCCACCGAAATAGCCGCCTCGGTTCCCCGAAGCAGAAATGCAAGTCAGAGAAGATAGCTGTGGTGCCTGCGCTGAACCGGACACCCAGGTCATCGCGTCCCTGTCAGAGCCAGGCCCCCGGTGCCAGGGAGTCCTGCGGGGGCAGGACTGAAGCTGTCCTTGCGAAGAAGCAGCTGGGTGCCCCCACTCAGAGGTGAGGGGAGAAGCTTCCTGGCATCTGCACCCTGATCCACAGGGCTTTCCTGTCTCTGTCCCTTAAAGGGACCTGTTTCTTCTTCACTCTCCTCTAGGAGATCATGTGGATACCCCTGTATCTTCTCAACTCTTAGCGGGACACTTCATTCTGAGAGAAAGTGGGAGACAGGCCCCAGAGACCACAGCAGGGCTGGGCCAGCCCAGCTCCTACCTGGAACAGATCTTTCTGGAAGGCACACATTCCGTGCCTGTCCAAAGCTGAAGAAGACACTGACCTGGGGATGCTCCCAGCACTCCATGAGATGATCTGGCCTTTCTGCCCAGCTCACCTTTCAGGGTGGCCCCAGTTTCCCAGCATCCTCCCAAATACTGTCCTGCCATACCTATCTTTGCCCACCTTGGAAGAAGCGACTACCGCCTTTACTTAGTCATTCCCTCAACAAAGTTGCATAATCTGACTCTAAAAATGGCCAGGCGCACGGCTCTGCTGTCAGATCTCATTGTCATCAGGTAGATCAGGAAACGACTGGGCTGTGGCGCCCCTCAGTCCGGTCCCGGGGCTGTGGAGGGCCTGCCCAGAGAGCCCTGCTCTGTGCACTGCTGGGGGAGGGGCCCCTGCGGCTGGGCCCTCCCTGGGAGTGGCAGGGTGCCCGGGCAGGAGCGGCGGGGGCAGGATGGCTGTCCCCACACTACCCCTCAGCTGCCCCTGCCCAGGGTGCACCCCTGCTCACACAGTGACTCACAGATCTGTTGTGCTCCTGGGCTCGTTAGGTAAATGAATACACTTAATTAGAGAAATTAGATGAGTCTCTGGTTCTGGCAGCTGTACAGAGCGCAGAGGCTGGGTGGGAGCGGCGGGCGACTCAGAGGCTGGGCTGGGAGTGAGAGGCAGCGGAGAGGGAAGAAGAAACTGTCGTGGCAGCAGAGGAGGGAGCAGCGTGGCGGGAGGTGCCGAGGCTTGGAGCGCAGATGGGTGCTAGACACGGCCGCCGGGCATCACCCAGAAGGCAGGGCCTCCCTGCACCCAGGCGGCCTGCCCTGGGGCTCAGACTCCGGGGACCCCACCTGTGCCCCAGGCCAGAGCTGGAGGACAGAAAGCCTCTTCTCCAGGGGTGGTATTGCTCCCCTTGGGAGAGAAGGCCCCTGGACACCAGCAGAGATGCCCCACAGGACAGCCTTATTCCTTGCTGGTGTGGGATGGACAGACAGACAGACAGACATTTGGTTGCAGGCTGTTTGGTTACTGGTGGAAGGCCACAGGGAATGGAAATGTATTTGCTGTGATTAAGGTGGGACCGTGTAGCGGAGGCAGGGCTCAGAGACACAGGTCCTGGGGGAGTGCCGGCCCCCTCAGCTCAGGACAGGGGGGCCTGAGAGTAATCTGCCCCAGCTTTCGGGCCCCAGACCCGAGCATTCTGGGGAGCTGGGTGCTGTGGAGGAGGCTCAGGGGCCTAAATTCTCATGCCCCCTGCCCAGGTTCCTAGGGAGCTGGCGGGCATGGGTGTGCCTGCTTGTAAGTTCAGGCCCGGAGGCTGGAGGGCCAAGGAGCAGCTATGGGGCAGAGCGCCGGGGTGGCAGGCTGGCGAGGGGCTGGGTGGGGAAGGTGAACAGGAGTTTTCTCGGAGGGTAGGGCGAGCTGTATCGAGATGCCAGCGGAGACAGCCCCAGACTGGTTCCAGCCGCTCCCGCTATGTTGTTTAGACTCCTGGACTTTTCACAGCCTTGGTGAAGAAAAGGTACAGGGGTCAGAGGGCACGCTCCTCGCATGAGCAACTCCAAGGCGTCCACACTCCAGCGGGCCCTGCAGGGCAGGTGGTCCAGGCTGGGTGGAGGGGCGGGCCTACCTGGGAAACGCTCCTCAACTTTCCCTGGTCTCCGGGTCACCTGGACTCCTGAGGACGGACTCCAGGGTCACTCACCCAGCTGACCTTTGCCCTGCTGTGTCCCCAGCTGAGTTCCTCTCCAGCTGCATGAAGACCCCGGCACCCTCCTTTCTCAGTCCTAAGAAGTCTTGGTAAGGCCCCTGCCACCTTCGGCCCAGGTAGTCCTCACTCGCACGCGTGAGCAGCTACAGGCTGACAAGGGGGACTGCGCCGGTGGCTGGGGGAGGCCTGTGCCCACCCACTCCTGGTCCTAAATGAAGCCCGAGCGCAGAGAAGTGAGCACGGCAGAGTCTGGCACGGGGAAAAGTTGCCGAGCGCGCGCTGCACGGCCTGTTTCCCGGCAACCCACCTGTTCCCTCTCGAAGGTCATTCTAATTGGCTGCGCCGCATGGCTGTTGCCAAGAAGCAGTGTGGAGGCATCTTGAAAATAGAGCAGCCAGGCCCCACGAGCACCCAGAGAGATTTGGTGGTGGGACGCAGGCGCCACGCATGCCCATGTGCGACCCCTTCCCCAGGGGCCAACCGCTCCTCATACCTCACGGTCCCCTCTGACGTCCACCCGCAAGGCCCCTTCCACTGCGTTGCTTCCACTGAGGCCCTCCCAGTGCTGGGATGACAGCAGGGCTGCTCGAGTCCTACGCAGGGTGGGGTCGCCCTCCTCGTATTCTGGGCTGGCCACTTAGTGTGCTTCAGCCAGAGCAGGGTCTGGGTCTGACCAGGACATGGCAGAGCCACTGCGTGTTTGGAGTAGGGGGCAGGAGAGAGAGACATTTCCAGAGCCAGAGGACTGGGGAGCGCACAGGCCAGGGGTGACCAGAGGGACACAGCAGAGGGTGCAGCGGCCTGAGCACAGCCACCTGCCGCCCTTTGGCTGGAGCCTCTGGGCCATCTCCCTCCAGCTGCCAGATCGCAGCTCCTGCTTCTGACACCCACAGGACTCACGCTGACATACACCTCTCAGGGTCTGGCTGGGGTCAGGGTGCCCTGGGGATACTGTGGGAACAGCGGCGCTGAGATGACCAGGGACAGGGACCTGGGAAGGTGGTTCTGGAGGCTGCATGGGCTGGACAGGCCAGGGGACATCCTTGGGGGGACTGAGACATCACAGGCTATTCCTGCAGCAGCCACTGCCCCAGCCTCACTCAACCCAGTCTTGGTCTGGGGTTTGGGGACAGCAGGAAGTGCCGGGGGACTGCGCTGAAGGACGGCTTGCTAAGAAGTGGCCCAAGAACCAGGGCAAGGCTTTGGTTTGGGGGAGTCGGTGTTGATCCTGAAATCCGACAGGGTGTTTAGGGAGGTTAGGTCACAGGTCAGTGCAAGAAAAAAAAAGAAAGTGATCAAGGACCATGCGGGAGGAACATCTGGTCCTGAGACCCCTGGTCCCAGCCACTGCTGGCCCGCAGCCGTTCTTGATCATTCCTGCCCACCCTTGCAGGCCAGGAACCCTAACTCCAGCACCCAGGCCTGTGCAGGTCTGGGGTCTACTGGTGGCACTGCAGCCTTCCGTGACAGGAGGCCATGGGCGGCACCCCTGCGCTCTCCAAGTTCTTCAGAACACACCTCAGAGGGGACCCACTCTCCCTGTCCACCCCACCCCTGGTCACCCTCTGGCTCTATTCAAGTCACATCCCGGGGGCTTGCAGAGCTGGGTCAGCCTCTCCTGGGCCCCAGGCCCCAGGGCAGGATGGAGGAGGCGGGCCTCCCAGGTGTTGTGGGACTACTTGCTTGGGGAAGCCTTAGCCGTGTGTAAGAGAAGGCAAAAGAGGCAGGTCGTGACCTGGGACGCCAGGCCTGAATGTAACAAGATGGAGGCATGGGGCAGGGACCCCTGATCCAATGTCCCCTCATGGTCAGCACTCGCCTTTCCTATGGGCACCTGGGGAGCGGGCTGTGTGTACCTTCTGACAATGCTACAGGCCTTTCTAAGGACATCAGGGACTGGGAGGTCAGGGTACCCATCCTAAAAGCGGGGACACGTCCAAGGCAGAGGAGATGGTGGCCATGGTCTCAGGGGAGGGGGGGACCTCAAGCTTTGTGGGGGACACTGAGGAGACCCAGCTCCATGGGGGCTCCCCACCTGCCCTGCCTGGGCGGCCGTACCTTTCCGGACACTACCATCAGCACAGGCATAGTCCCCAGCGCTGAGCAGGAAGCAGGCAGCGGCCTTCTTGTTTCTGTCTCGAGTGCCGGAGCGTCGCAGGGGCCGGCGCTCCTCGGGGCTCGGGGCGGAGGCCAGGGGCTGGGTGAGGCCGGCTCCCTCCTCATCGGACAGCACCGCGTTGGCTTCGCCATTCTGCTTGGAATCTTAGGGAGTAGAGAGAAGGGACGCCGTGTGAGGGCTGTAGACCTTCCTCACGGGGTCACTTGGGGTGGCTTAGATCCCAGACTAGGGTGTCATTTGTCCAACCTGAGGAGGGGGCCCAGGGAGTGGGCCTGCTCCTGGGGTCAAGGGGCAGGACCCTGGCTTCCCTCCAGACTCGGCCGAGCGTCTTTCCTGGGAGACAGATGCCCTGAGCAGGGACTCCCCAAGTCTGCTGCGCTGCCCCGTGAGACGGGTCCCCGGCAGGTGGCAGACCCTGCTTCCTCCCTGGGTCTGGCTCAGGCAGACACTTGATGAGCGCACTCCCTTAGAGAAAGCCTGGCTCGCTGGGGTGGCAGGTGGCCCTGTCAAGGTGACAGCAACAGAGCGGCGTCCACGGTCGTCTGCCCAGACCACCTGAAGGCAGCTGCCATTGTTCACCAGCAACCAAGTTCAAGAGCTCTCTGCAGTTGGGGCTCCCCTGGGTCTGGGGGATGCTGCGGGGGAAGAGGCCCCAGCTCAGCTCCCACTGCTGTGGGCTCTTTGCCCCAGACCCCTGCTCCCTCCAGCAGCAGCCCAGATGAAGCGGGGCCCTTGGGTTTGGAGAAGGGGGTACCGCTTGGTCTGAAGGCTGCAGCCCAGCATTGGCCAGTAATGTCCTTACTGTAGCCACGCAGGGAGGGTCAGGCTGGGG
Organism: Mormoops blainvillei; assembly: GCA_004026545.1. Classification (NCBI taxonomy): domain Eukaryota; kingdom Metazoa; phylum Chordata; class Mammalia; order Chiroptera; family Mormoopidae; genus Mormoops; species Mormoops blainvillei. The sequence continues at coordinate 16,547 of PVJD01003315.1, forward strand.
CATGGCTGACAGCCATTGGTGAGTGGGCGCTGAGCGTGCGCACTCACACATTGTGATACTAGGTTTCCCTCTGAGCCCTGAATGGGCCTTGGGGCACAGCTCAAAGTCCCTGGGGCACTGGCTGGGAGATTTTTATTCAGGGGTGGGGAGGGGATGGTACCACTGGTTGGGGGAGAGGAAGGGGGCCTGATGGATGCTGTTCCATCAAGGTCTATGGCAGGCCCAGGCCCTGAATGACCGAGGCAATGGGTATATGATGGGCACCCACCAATAGGCCACAGGTGAGTGTCCCTTGTCAGGCACCTGCCCTAGAGGACGAGTCCTACTTTGCCCACAGAGCCCAGCCAGGGGTTGCTACCTTAGTGTCCTGGCCCACCCTCAGCTCCCCGATGGCCCAGCACCCAATGGCTCCGCCATACAGGAATCCCAGTCTCCCTTAGGGGCCCATCCTGCACCCGCCAATTAGGTTCCCTCTCTCTGACCTAGCTCCGCCTTGCCGAGGGTTAAGCCAACCTCCTTTCCTGTCTCCTGACTTGGATGGCTGCGAGCTTTCCGAAGAGGCCTTTCCCATCCTTGAAGTGCAGGGCTCAGACCCGCAGGCCCTCCCCATCTGGGACACGGGCACCAGTTGCCACAACCTTTTCCAGCACTGCCTCTGGGGTCCCTTCCATCCCATGTGGATCCCTGAGCCCAGACCTCAGTCTAGACTGTGCTGCACAGAAGGCGGCCTCCCATTGCTGTTACGTTATCACGTCTGTTAAGCCAAGAGACCGCGGACTCGAACGTGTGGAGAGACGTGATGCGTGTGCTCACGTACCTTGGAGGAATAGCTGTGCTGCTCTCCAGCTAACAATGGCAGCGTCTGATATTTGTAAAGAGGTCTTATCATCTCACCTTCACTTCTGTCATTTGTTTGGGTCTCACCAAAGGCCTGAGGATAGGGTATTAATATCGTGCCCATTTCACAGGTGAGGACTCTATGCCCAGAGAGGGAGAGCGACTGGCCTCAGGGCACACAGCTGAGTGGGATCAGATGATATCAGAAGCCTAGGCTTCTACCTCACAGCCCCGGGTATGGCCCACCACAGCCTAAATTCAGTGAGATACTCACTCCGCACACCCCGACGTTCAGGAAGCTATCAGAGAACCAAGGATAGAAAGAGTCGGCCTCAGTACTTTGTCCTCATAGAGGCATGGGCTACACTTAGGGACGCCCAGAGCAGTAAAGTGCAATTTCAAATTCCAAGGGCTGAGGATCACCTGGGGACACTCTCGGCCACTGCGGCAGAGGTAGCCTTCTCTCCCGACCTCCAATCTCACCTGTCCGTTTCCTCTCCACCACACCCTCTTCCTGGGCAGGGGGGCTGGTGTCACTGTAGGTGCTGTCCCGGGGCGAGGTCTCCTCCGACTTGCAGTAAATGGGTGACTCGAGCTGGGGCGGCCGTGGCACGTGCTTCTTCCGTTTCTTGGGCAGCTTCTGCTTGGCCATGGCGAGGGAGTAGTACATGCCGAAGTTGTTGACAATGACGGGCACGGGCATGGCGATGGTGAGCACCCCGGCCAGCGCACACAGCGCTCCGACCAGCATCCCCGACCACGTCTTGGGGTACATGTCCCCGTAGCCCAGCGTCGTCATGGTGACCACCGCCCACCAGAAGCCGATGGGGATGTTCTTGAAGTCGGTGTGGTCGTTGCCCCGCGGGTCGGAGGGTCTGGCGCCAATGCGCTCCGCATAGTAGATCATGGTGGCGAAGATGAGCACGCCGAGCGCCAGGAAGATGATGAGCAGCAGGAACTCGTTGGTGCTGGCGCGCAGGGTGTGGCCCAGCACGCGCAGGCCCACAAAGTGCCGCGTGAGCTTGAAGATGCGCAGGATGCGCACGAAACGCACCACCCGCAGGAAGCCCAGCACGTCGCGGGCCGCCTTGGATGACAAGCCACTCAGCCCGACCTCCAGGTAGAAAGGCAGGATGGCCACGAAGTCGATGATGTTCAGCAGGTTCTTGACGAAGTCCAGCGTGTCCGGGCAGCACACGATACGCACCAGGAACTCCAGCGTGAACCACAGCACACACACGCCCTCGATGTAGGTCAGGATGGGCTCCGTCTCCACCTCCCGCCGGAAGTGCACGCTGGTGGTGTTCCCCACTCGGTGGATCTCTGTCACGTTGCGGTCGATGTTGAAGGCCTCATGGGTCTCCAGGCAGAAGGTGGTGATGGAGACCAGGATGAAGAAGAGAGAGGCAAAGGCCACCGCCTGTGGGTGGGGTGGAGAATGGGGGCAGCTGTCAGACAGGGATGGGCGGGCCCAGCGGGGACAGGGACCTCTGCTTGTAGAGGGTGGGGACATGGGTCACCAGGCAGTCCATTAGACAGAGATGGTGAGAGGTGGGGTTAAAGTACACAGTTGGGAGCTAGAATTCCCTCCTCACAGGGTCTTTACCCGTCTCCTTGGGTGCTATAAGGCAGTACTTCCCCATCATTGTCACAGTCCTGGAAGTTTGAGGCTGCTGTTGCCTGGGAGCAACTGTCTGTAGCTGCCCAGCCCTGCTCACTGCGTCGCTCTGCCCGTCTCTAACCCAGGTGCGCTTTAAGGCTTCTCCAGCTGTCATGGGTGCGTAAATCACGGGGATCTTGTTAAGATACCATTCTGATTCTGGAGGTCAGGGCAGGGCCTGTGACTCTGCATGTCTAACAAGCTCTCGGGTCGTGCTGCCTGTCCGCAAACCATGCTTTGGAGCAACTGGGTTTGCAGGCAGTGTTCTTCCAAGAGGGACCCTGGGCCAGCAACACAGCATCACCAGGGCACTAGTTAGAAATTCAGATTCTCATCCCCTACCCAAACCTACTGAATGAGAAATGCTGGGGTATTGGTGGGGAGGGCCCAGCATTCTGTTTTGACACACCTTCCAGATAATTCTGAGGCACACTAAATTTCGATGTCCACTGCATTTTGGGAAATGCCCCGAGGCAGGGGGCTCGAGGGAATGAGCGAGGGCCTCCTTCTGCCAGCGGAGCCTGTTAAACTCCAGCCGTGACCCCCCTCCAGAAGCCTCAAGTCCAAGCTCCTCTTTCTTGCCACTCACCTTGGGACATCCCAGCCGACCACCCTGCCAGTGAGAAGCGCCTGAATGAAGACCACATGCTCTGTGGCAGGAGACGGGGTGGTCCGCCCAGAGCAACCATTCCCCCCACCCCCTAAGAGCCGACATCTCCTGGACCCTGAGCTTCGAGAAAAAGAAACTGCGGCCACTAGGATCAAAGCGTGGCAGCGGCCGATCCAGACGGCTGCTGGGGTCTCAGCTAGAATGATGGGGCGGCACTCAGCGGAAGAGCGGCTGGGTTTAAGTGCCCAATCATTATGAATGGAGATGAAATGCATGTGTAATAGCACCAATTATGGGGCCTTCATCTGTTATTCATGCGATGCCATTCACCACCGTCGGCACCCCGAGCTGGGGTCCAGGGCCTGTCATGCTTGGTGGGTGGGGGTGGGCTTCCTCCCTGAGCACGGGGCTGAGCCAAAATCGGTGGGTGAGGGAGGACATGGTCCCATGGTCAGTTGGCACCCCCGTGTCTGCCCCCAGGCTCAATTTCGACCCAGCCATGGCGCTGCCCTGTCTAATGACACCTCTCAGCTCTGCTCTCCTCCCTGGGAGTCTGCACCAGGAGGCGGGCGGTGGGGGGCACATGCCTTGCTCTTACTGCCACAAAACACCCATGGAGGACACAGGATGATCGGGGAAGAGGAAGCAAGCAGCAGCACGGCCAGGGCCCTGGCGCAGGAGCAAGTCTCAGGAGGGAATTTGGGGAGTGAACGTTCATCTGTGCCTGGCACAGTGGGGCCCCTGTGTGTGTCGTTGCCTTCGGTCCTCCCAGTGACCCTGTGAGGCAGGCCCATCATCCCATTTTACGAAGGAGGAACCGAGGATCAGAGAGGTTATGTACTTGCCTAACGTCACACAGCCTGGAAAGGGTGGAAACGACTTGAATTCAGCACTGCTTCCCTTCAGAGACTGTAGCGTCTCTTCACACGCGTCTGCACCCCCTCCAGGGCAGGGCCCATTCCCAGGCCTGGGAAAGCCTTCTCGAGAGCAGTAACTGCTCTCAGCCAACTCCCTGATGACTATGTCACCCTTCGGGATGGGGACCTATGGCTTAGGACAGACATCCATCTCACACTAAGACTTATTTACACGTGAACATGGATGGGCTGATCAGATGGAGCACGAAGGCAGGCGGGAAGCAGGCACTTCAGCCACCTGACAACGTTGCTGGGGCTTCTCCTGCCTGCTTTTCCTCCCTGAAGGTAAATTTCAAGCTCCTTTCCCGGCCTCACTGTTCCCCAGGAGAAAGGGGCGGTCAAGGCAGTACAGGCTGGTCCCAGGCCTCTGAGCTCTGCGTGCCAGCCAGAGATGCTGTCCAGTGACCTGGTGATGCTGGGAGCCCACAGGACTGGCACCGCCCCTCCCTGCAGAAGCAAAGGGGGTTGGGGTAAGGGGTGAGGACAGCACGTCCCAACACTACCATGAAGCACAGGGAACAGTCGCTTGCGCCCTCCAAGGAAAAGCTAGCCAGGAGGGTTGGCCCACCTGGGAGCCCAGCGCGAACGTAATTAGTGATTTGGAAAAACAAGCTCAGGGAGAGCTGCCAAGGGGTGAAGCAGAAGGGGGCGGGGAGGGAGGGCCATGTGGCCTGGGCCACGGTCACCCGCAAGGCCAAGGAGCCTGCCCCGGTGCCTCCCTCGCTGCTACCCCAGGGTCCTTCTGCAGCAGGTCCAGTGAGCGAGAAGCATCCCTTCTGCATTAGAATTCGCCCCTGACTTCCCGCACGGTTCATTCACTTTGGCTTTTTCTTTTTTTAAACAGTGAACTGTCCTATCTAGTCACTTCTACCCCTCACTGCCACCTCTCAGAAGAGGAGGGCACGTAAAGGGTAGCCACGTGTGCCCATTTTTCCGGGGCAACAGAGGCACCAGAGAGGGCAAAAGGCTCGCTCAGGCTCTGAGCTTTCTCCAGTTCGGCCCTCTAATCGGACACATGGGGACAGTCCACCCCTCCTGGATGACACCTGCAGGGGCCTCCGTCTCCCCTTCCACCCCTCCGGGACTGGCAGCAGGTGTCAGGCAGGCCCTGGAAGCCCTCACTCCTGAGGAGACAGGCAGATCTGAGGCCGAGCTGTGACAGAGGCAGGGACGTGGCCTCCAGCACGTCGCCCTTCAGGGCCCCAATTATTCCTTTTTCCCCTACGTTACTGTCCAAACATTATTACTTGGTAAGTGAGGGCCCTACCTGCACTAGGGGCTTTCACCGGGCTGTCCCCTCTGGTGGCAGGCTTTCTTTCTTATTCTCCTGGTGGGGGGAGGGAGGGGAGGCTTCCTGGGACAGAAAAGGGCCTGGGGAGGAGGCAGCACCCTCCTCGTGAGAGGTCAAGGCCGCAAGCCTCCTGTTCGGCCCCCGCTGGGCCATCCCACACAGCCGACAGGGTGCGTGAAAACTTCCTCCCCACTGCCCCAACCGAAGGGGACTGTGGACCTCGGGGGTCCACAGCGGAGGGCAAAGGGCGGCTCAGGAGCCCTGGGGCCACACTGCCTGGCTTCCTTGTCCTGGCCCTGCCACCCGACCAGGTAAATGGGGTCCTCGGTGCCTGTCTCCTCTCTACAAAGCGGGGACAGTACCAGTAACCACCCAGCCTGTTACTGTGGGGTTAACCGAGCTTCTCTGGTGCACAGGAAGTGCTCCATCAACCAATGGCGATGGGGCGGAGGCGTGGGGGCCCCCAGGACCCTGCGTGCAGCTTCTGAAGGCGAGTTGGAGCTAAAGCCAAAAGCATCACCAGGTCCAGGCCTTTTAGAAATGAAAGGGATTCAAAAGACCCTTTTCAAATCCCTTCCTGCTGTTTTACAGGTGAAGACACTGAGGCCTGGGGAGGAGCGACCTGCCCTGGTTCCCATGACAGCTCTTTCCCGCCTGAGGACTGAGGGCGCGACTCTGCTGGAGGTCAGAAAACTGCCAAAACTGCCGAAACTGCCTGCGTGAACGGGCTGGGCAGGTGCGGGGCCTCGCCACCTGGGACGGGGAGTACTCGGCTCTGGGCGGGAGGCTTCTGCTCCTCCAAGCTGGCTGCTCCCCACGGGCCCCTCCCACTGGCTGGCTGGGCACCCTCCCGTCCCCAGGGCCCCAGGCATTTCAGCTAGTGAGCCAGCGCTGTGACCTGCTCCTCCGCTGCACGCACCCTAGGACTGTCCTTGATGAAGACGGAAAGTCAGACACTTCCGCGCGCTAGTTGGGCTCCACTCCTTACCTCCTGAGAGACCCTGGGCAAGTTTCTTAACCTCTCTGATCTTTGTTCATAAAATGGGAAGGTGAGCACCTGGTAGGTAGGTGCCAGAGACCGTTCTGGGGGCTGAGGAACAGCAGGTCACAACGCAAGACACCCCTGTCCTTTAGGCCTTACATTCCAGTGGAGGGAGGCTGCCAACAAATAAAAAAGTAAAATATATAGTATGTCAGACGGCATAAGCATCAGGGAGAAAAATAAAGACAACAGGGGTGAAGGAGTGTGAGAGTAGGGGAGCTTTTTCAAATCGGGTGGTCAGGCCAGGCCTCAGTGCCAATGTGACACCCAAGCAGAGCCTGAAGGAGCTATGAGAGGGTCCAAAGGAGTGGGGAGGCAGAGGGAAGGCGCTGGGCCAAGGCCCTGGGGATTTGCATGTGTGATGCGTTGAGGGGATGAGGACAGGGCTTACATTATAGGGCTGTTTTCGAGGATGAGAAGAAGTGATATTTGTAAAGCTCAGCACAGAGCCTAGAGTGTCTCAGGAATCCGGCCCAGGCCAGGGCGTGGTGGGGAGGTGACAGACACCAGTCATCGGAAACTGAATACAACCAGCGGGGGCAGGGGAGGGGAGCCCAAGGAGGAAGGGCCAAGGAGACAGATGGACAGATAAACATAAGGAGACTCATGCCCAGGAGCCTATATTAAGGATGAAGTGTAGGAGAAAAGAAATGTGAGAACACAGCCAAAGACACTTGCAGAGGAAGCTCTGTGGGGCTAAGATGAGTTGCTGAGCCTTCTGGGGAAGCAAGGTACTAGAGCCCAGGAAGTGCTGGGAAGGAAGTGGGCAGCCCTGAGGGCTAAGAGGAGGGAAGGCGCTGGCGTCTGCAAGGCGGGGCACCTCTTAGCTGGCCCTGGGCTCCTGGGCGAGGGCCTGCCCTGTGAGGCGCAGGTTCTAGCCAAGAGACCCCCGCGTCCCTGGGCTTCCCACCCAGAGCCAGGACCCACACTGGTTCCACGTCCTGAGCCAGCCTCTACCTAACCCCACCCCCTGTCAAGCCAGCACTTGGGGCCTCTCAGGGCCCCTGAGCTGCCGCCTACAGCCAGTGAGGCCCTGCCCCAGGAGGAATCAGCCCGCCCAGCCCAGGCCGCTGGCCTAGAGCTTATCCAGCCAAATGGTGCCCATCCGTGTCCCAAGCTATCCTCTCTCTGCTCAAGCTCGTACCCTGGCCAGAAGTTCCCCTCTTCTCTCACTCCGCATGGGTACACACCTCCCACATTGAAAACTTATTTATTTATAACCTGCCTCCTTCTAAAAATGATCTAAGGGAGCTAAGTCATTATCCTGCGGGGCCTCCCCAGCGTATCTTCTACTTCCTCGTGGAAGCTTCCCTGCACGCCACCCCCAACCCCGTCACTTCCTCCTCTTGCCTCCGCTTGAACTTTATTTTTTAAGACTGCCGGGATACCACTCCTGACCTATCTTGCATTATTATTGCTCTGTCTTGTCACCTGATTTCCCCCGACTGCCACCAAGTGTACCTGATCCGGTTCTTTTCAGGCAAAAGCGCCACCTCTGACTCATCTTTGTATTTTCAGAGCCCCGCTTGGTGTGGGACAGGTAGTAAGTGCTCAATAAATGTTTTCTGAATGACGGGAGCCAAGAAGGCTGCCGGTTCCCTGGTTCCAGAGAGCCTGTCGCGAGGAGGGAGGGCCAGCCCCGCTCCCTGGGGCTAACAGTGACAAAGACAGGCTGAGGAAAGAGGAACGCCTCCGGGTACCTGGGCTCTCAGATTCTGTGGCTCTCGATGGAGACCCCTGCCAGGGGCGCGGTAACAATCACCCAGCCGGAAAAAAACCCACCAGAAAGCTGGCCAGAGGTCGCAGCCAGCGGGCCACCCAGGCACAAGAACGGCATAAGTGCACGGGTGCCCGGCATCCCAGGCCAACGCTGTCCATGGGGCAGGGGAGGGGCCAGGGGCTGCCTGTTCCCAAGTCCCACCCATGCCTGCTCCTCCCCTGGCTCTCCAAAATAGCCCAAGGTTATGTTGTCCCCTCCCCCACTTCACACTCAACCCCAACCGGTGACAGAAACACCTCATCATCTAGAGACAAGATGTTCGAGAGGCAAATGTTGGGACAAAATCCACCCAGGTGGACATGGAGGCTGCCTCAGGGCAGGTGTGGGGCGAAGGAGGGCTGTGGCCTTCAGTCTGACCCCCTCTTACCCCTGGAGGAGGTGGACGGGCTGCCCCAGGGCCTGCTGGCAGTGCCCTCCAGGAGGACTGCTGATGGCAGGTCAGCCTGCACCTGGGCTTGGCTTGCCATCTCTCCCTAGCCCAGAGCGGGAGGGACCAGTGAGTCCTGTCCTCATTCCGAAGCCTGTCATCCCACCGGCCAGCTGGTCCCAGGTGATGCCCAGGCCCAGGGGCCTTCAGCAGGGGCGAAAGAACTGGGCTCTGCATGGCCTTTCTAGAAGGCCCTGGTTTCAGTCCTCAGCCTCGTCCAGGGATGCCTAGTCTCCTCGCTTTTTGTCCTATGCAAGTCCTACAGCGAGAAAAGACAGAGCAAGCTCAGACGCAGGCAGTTCTGGGGCTGGAGGAGACAAAAACGGAGCTTTAAGTTAGAGGGCGAAGTGAGGGACGGGACAGCAGGACAGCAGAGAGGCCCCCAGGCCGCAGCACTAGCAGATGTGGATTCACGAGACCCGGCTTTGGGTCTCATTTATCACTGAGTGGTGACCTTGACCAAGCCCCTCTGGGCCTCAGTTTCTTTCCCTGTAAACTGAGGTTAATAATCCCTGCCTGACATGGGCCAGATATTTGAAGAAAGTTATTTGATATTTGACATATTTGAGATATATGAGATAGTTGAAGAAAGCAGAGGTAATGACACCTGACACACAGCGGATGCGTCTTCAATGTGTAAACCCAGCTCCGGCTGCCTGGGCGGGTGGAAGGGACCCTGCACTCCACGTCCTCTGCTTAGAAGCGAAGGCTCGTGGGGAAACTCAACCCAGGTTCTGATTCGGCCAAAGGAGGACTATCGTCCTTAAGTGGGCTGGTAAGTGAGCTAGGCCAGCCCAGCCCCTGGGACCCCTGTAGACTGGATGTGAGGGAGGTGAGCGTGTCCGGTCCCATTCATCAGGCCTCCTGTCCGCCCTCAGAAAAGGAGGAAGACCCGATGCTAGAGCTCAGGATGCTGTCACAACCGCCACTGGTCTCTCTCTGTCTGGAAAGCCGCCTTGGCTGTTGCTGAGCCCCACTCTACCTGGGACTGAGGACCGTGGGCAGGAGGGGACAGGACCTGCTTGCCCCTTGTGCTGGCTCCAAGGTCAGGCCAGAGAAACAGAACTACAGCACTGCAGCCCATGGGCCCGGCCACAGTGAAGGGGGCGGGGTAAACACCCCGAGCCTGACCTGGGTGGGGGTGGTAACCAGGCAACAGGCTCCCGTAATCAGCTCCGTTCACATCCCCACATCCCGTAGGCATCTGGTTTGCTGCCGCCCTAGTCCACCACTCAAACCAGATGCTGTGCGTGAAGAGATGCCTGGGGCAAAGCCCTGCTCCTGGGCCCCACCGGCCCTCAGTGAGGACCCCAAGGCCATGGGCACAGTGCTGCAGGGCCCTGCGAGGGAAGGCATGCACCCAGGCCCAGAACCCTGCACCTGAGACCCTCAGGCCTAGAGGGGTGAGAGGAAGCGTTGCTTCTGATGTCACCGTCGGCCTCAGTGCTTTCTGGTGTCACCCACAGGAGGCGCAGACCCTCAGAACACCTCCTACAGCAGAGTGAGGCATCAGCCATCTCTCCACCTTTGGCGGAAAAAGCCTGCTGTAATGGGAGGGGTGGTGGCTTGGGGGTCGGCAGCCCTGGCTTTGATTCATAGCCCGCCCCTGCCTGGCTGTGTGATCTCAGGAAATTTGTTTATCTTCTCACAGCCTCCGTCTATTAAATGGAGATAATACCTCCACTGTAAATTTATTGGGAGGATTAGAGATTAGTGCAAAGTATACACATGGAGTGCTCAATAAATCGCAGTTGTTATTAGTTAACTTTTTAAAAATTAACTAATCTTCATCGGAGTCCCAGGAACAGAAGGAGGCCAGGGCTCTTTAGCAGGGGCACCCCAAAAGCCCCAGACAGCTATGCACATGGGTCTCAACAACCGGAAGGCTGGAAACCGCGGTGGGTTGCTGGCTCTGCTACTAGTTCGGTGTCTTTGACACACCACTGAATGGCTCTGAATCCTGGTCTCTGCATTGCTTCAATGGGGAGAGTGACCCCTGGCTGGCCCCAAACTTCCCACCTCAACTGGAACGCCCTGGCTGATGTGACTCTACATTGAAAGGGCAAAGGACGCTGGGCTCCTGGAGGGCCTCAAAGGGCTGACTGGCTGGGCCGCTCTTTGGTGTGTTGAAGAAGAAATAAACTCGTCGATGGTATGGCCCCTTGGAATCCAAGAGGGGAGAACATGAGAAGGTGCAAAGTCCCCAGAGAGCCCGGAGTGCTCAGGAACGGGGCCTAGCTCCCCTGACACCTCATCTCATTCCTGCCTCCCTGGCTTGTCCCATCTCCACCAAGCTAAATCTGCCTCCTCCTCCCCCACCCTCCACTTCAGAAGAGCCTACATTACCTGTACTTGTCTCTGCCCCCCTGGTGCACACAGCCAAGGGATGACACCAGCAGGGTCAGGGAACGGCACTGAGAGGACCACGGAACTCACAGCAGACGCAGGTCGGGGGCATGACCGTGCCCTCACCTTCTGAGCTGGTGTGGGAACCACAGGGGAAGGAACAAAGGCAGCTGACACTAGCTTCACTCTCAGCCCTGGAGAAGGTCCCTGTCTTCCAGGGCTGCCCTGGGACACCTGCAGCTCCAGCCTGGCCTGCCACGGCCACTGAGACCTCTGCTCCTCCCTTGTCTTCCAGGCAGACGATCCACCCGCCCTGAGCTAGCTGTCTAGCCTGGCCCCTTCCTGCAGCCCCAGTTCCCCATCTCCTATCCTCCCCTGGAGGGGGTGAGGAACAAAACGCTTCCTTCCACGGCCAGGGTGAGGCCCGGCACAGGAGGTGCTGGGGAGGGTGGCAGGGCTCTGAGACTTGTTAGCATGACAGCCTGGGATGTCAGAGGTGACGGGACCAGCTTCCACAGCAGGAGGCAGTCCCTAGACCCAACACATGGTGTCCCAGGCAGACCCTAGCCAGGCTTCAGGCTGCCAGCCATGAGATCAGACCTCAGCCCCAGGATTCTCCTTTTCAAAGAATCGAAAGCCATCACTTCAGGGCTGTTTTCAGCTGCCCAAGCATGTCTCCCCAACCATCCCCTCCTACCGAAGGGCATTTAGGGAAACTGGATTGACTCGGGGAGGGAGCGGTGGGAAGGGACTAAGTCTCCCTTCCCCCAGCCCACCCCACATACCCATTTCAAGCAGAACCCGGAACCAGAGCTTTCTGGGAAGCCAAGCAGCGCTGCAGCCGGAAGAAGTGGCAACAACTCTGCGCTCATCACCAGGCGGCCTGTGGCTGGCCACTGGCCGTGGGAGCCTGCAGGGCCCAGGCCTCGGGCCCTTCCGGTCTAGCTCTCCCCTCACCCTAGCTGAGGCCAGGACCCCCCAGGTGTCCAGGAAGCCCCAAGCTGGCATCTTGTCACCCTGAAAAGAGGCCTCTCCCAAACCTGGATCACAGGCCTGGGTTCTGGTCCCAGCTCTGCCTTTTATGAGCAGAAGAGGCTGAAGCCAATGTTCCCCTGTCTGAAACTCCTAGTTCCTAGCGCTCTGAGCTGCTGGAGGATTTAAACGTGGCCCACCTGGAGGCGGCTAACCAAAGAGCAGTCGCTAAACATATTCCAGTTTTCTCCCCCTAAACCCTGCCTGACCTGGCAGAAGGTCTAACTGCAGCTCTCCGGGGCTCCCACCCTGTGGAGGAGCGCGGGTTAACGGGAGACAGGGGCCGTGGAGACAGAAGGCGGGGAAGAGCTCGGCGGAGGGTACCTCCACTTGCTGGGAGGGGACACAGCAAAGCAGGCTGGTCCGAGTAGTAAGTCAAGTGTGTGCCATCTACCGATGAGGAGTGCAGGGGAGAGGGCAGGGGTGTGATACTCCCAGGGGCCCACGAAAGGCAGGGCAAATGGGGAGGGAAGCGGTAGAAAGGTAGGGTCAGTTTGGGTCAGGATCCTCCCTGCCTCTGCCCACCACGGTCTCAGCCCCCTTGCCGACCTGAGAGACGGCCCAGGCTCCTGCCACTCACCCTGGCCGCCCTGGAGGAGTAGGGATCCTCGAAGAGTGCCCACATGCGGGGTTGCCAGCCACGGCAGCCCCCGGAGCCCGCGCCGGGGCCCGCGCCTCCCTCGTGGGGCCCCAGGCGCTGCAGGGCCAGCTCCCGCTCCTCGTCGCCGCCCTCGTCACCCTGTCCCGCGCCGCCGCCGCCTCCGTCAGGGCTCTCGAAGATGTCCAGGGCCTCCTCGGCGTCGCGGTGCTGCCGGTAGGTCATCCAGCAGCAAGGCTCCACGTCGGTCTCGTCGATGCCCCAGAAGGTGAGCTCCTCCTCGAAGAGCGGCCCGCACACGTCGGCGGGGCAGTGCAGCTTGCCCGTGCGGTAGTAGTTGAGCACGTACGCAAAGACGCCCGGGTGCCGGTCGAAGAAGAACTCGCAGCCCCCGCCGCCGCTGCTGCCGCTGCTGCCCGCTCCGCCGCCATCGGACTCGGGCCGGCCCCCGCCGTCCGGATCAGCCAGCCAGGCGAGGCGGGTGCCCGGTAGGGTGCGCAGGGTGCTGCGGTAGGTCTCATGTCGCGTGCCGCCCACGTTGATGATGATCTTCTCCGACGCCTCGCCCTTGGCCATCTCCTCCTTCAGACATGTTTTGGACGGAGGCTTGTTCCCCGACTTGCGCCCGCGGTAGGAGGAGACACACACCGAGCTGATCATAAGAAGCGCTGCGGGGCTTCGGCTTGGGGCGGCCGCTGCCCTCCAAACACCCTTCCCGAGGAGGCAGCGTCAGGCGGGGGAGGGGGAGGAGACGACGAGGAGGCAGGAGGCGGTGGCAGCCCCCTCTGCGGCGTGGCCCTGCCCCTGCCTCCCCCCCGGGGCGCGGAGCGGGAGGAGTTGGGTGCACAGGTGGTTGGGGTTTGGGCAGGCAGCCCAGGGAGGGAGGCAGAAGGGGGAAAGGAGAGCCGAGAACCCCGGCAAAGGGTCGGATGGGGGGTGGAGCAGGGGCAAGCACACACAAGCTCCCGGGCTAGGACTGGACACTCAGACGCGCCGCGCCCGGGACACGCCCCCACTTTACCCCCCAAAAAGGCGAGGAGGAGCACAGTCCGGGCGCACCGCGAGGTTCCGGGGCGCGCGCGCGCTCACACTCACACGGGCCACCCTCCGGCTCCCCGACCGCGCCGAGCCCCGGGAGCGGCCGGCTTCCCCGCGGTGGCGGCGGCAGCGCAGCAGCAACAAGTCTTCCGACCGGCTGCCGGGGCCGGGCCGACGCTCTCACGGCAGCCGGAGCTCCGCGGGCCCGGGCTCCGTGCGGTCAACACAAGGCGGTGGCGGCGGCATGTGGCCTCTTTCCCCCATTCATAAATCCAGCGCAGGGCACCGATGGCGGGCGGGGCTGAGCGAAGCGCGGCGATCGGGCGGGCGGGGGCTGCGCAGGGCGAGGCGGCGGCAGGAAAACAAGCGCGCCCGCAGGAGCGAGCCTCAGGTCCTGCGTCCGCGGCTCGGCAGCGGCTGGGAGCGGCGCTGGGCTGGATGCTGCGCGGCGGGGGCTGCGCTGGGGCGGAGGGGGGCTCAGACGGGGCGTCCTGGCTGCGCGGAGCCCGGGGGGCGGGGCTGCTCCCGTGAGCAGGGATCTGGGCACCCGCGAAGGAGTCTCCTGGGTCGCGGCCGAGCGGCCAGGGACACCTGCAGGCTTCCCGGGCTGCGCCGAGTGGGAGCCTCAGCGCAGCGCCCCGGCACCGGGTTCCTGTGATCTGGCGGCGCTGGGAGCCATGCCATCCACGCGTCTGGCCATCTCCAAGCGGGGTGCCGGCCTTGGCTCGCGGCAGAGGGCGGACGAGAGGTGGCCTAGCGGGTGGGAGGGGGGCGCCGCGGCGCTGAAGGGCTGGGGCTCAAGGGGTTCTCTGCCTCCCTCCGGCGATGCTAGCGGACACCATTCTCCGGTGGCGCCTTTTCCTCTCGGCCCCGCCTCGCCCGGGCTCGCCCTCCGCTGGGCGGGGTGGGCGGGGCGCGGCGCGGGGCCGATAGGGCTCGCTGCAGGGCTCCGGCAGCTTCGATCTCAGCCTGCCTCGGCCAGGCCGAGCCCAGCCGAGGCGCGTAACCCTCTCGTCGCCAGCGCCCAGCCCAGCGCGCCGCCCCTGCGCGCCTCCGCCACCTTCCCCGCTCGCCCCACTCCGCCCCGCTCCCCGCCTCCCCGGAGCCCGCAGCTCCTCCCACTGCAGCCCCGTTGACAGCTAAGCGCTCTCCACCCCTGACCTCTAACCTCCGCTCTCCCCTTCTGGCGGCTTCGGTCGCCCCCTCCCCGCCAGGCTGGTGTCATTGTTGTGGTTTCACTGCGGCTGATTGGAGGCGGGATAAGAAAGCGAGGGGAGAGACGGTGTCCCCTCCTGCCCCAGACACCGTGTTGGGCCTCCTGACCACCCCGCCCCCATCCTGCACCTACCAGGCCCAACCGGGCCCAAAATGCCCGCTGTCTTGATGCTTATCGCCTCTGTCACACTCCTGGAAGCCCCCACGGTGGAATGGGGAACACACTGGGTTCCTGGTCTGGGTGGAAGGGAACTGGAGTCCTGGCGCTGTTATGGGTGTCAGGTGGGTGGGCAGGAAAGATCATTAAGTTAAACCAACGCCCATCATCGTTACCTGCCCTGCCCTGTGACCCTGTCCTGGCTCTACTGTTATTTTACTCATTGCAGTTTGACTTTGCCCCTTTTTATGTCTCCTCTGCCCCTCTGACCCCGGCTCTTCCAGACACTGCGTTTTCATCTTGCTCTTTCCACAGTGCCTGCCTCAGAGAACCTGTTTGCTAAGTGACTGAAAGCTTCCATACCCAAAACCTTCGGCACCTACCGACTTTACTGGCCTCGTCCCAAAAGCGGTTTCCGGGTTCATTTGTTTTTAAGTCCAGAACCTCTTCTACATCTTTATATGAAGCCTCATTGTGATTTATTTATTTATTATTTATTTATTTATTTTTACAGTCTCCATGTCCGTCTGGATGATGTAAGGAGGTGCTTAAGGCAGGAATGCAAGGTGATTGACACACCTGCCCTGGACACCTGTGCACCATCCGATTTCCAGATCAGGAGTACCTGGCAAAACTGGACAAAGACGATAAGGGCCTGTGGGTGTTCCGAGGAGAGGTTCAAAGCCCGGTGCCAATTCAAGGGATCCTTAGAAGTCGCATTAACGATGAAGTCAGAAAACCAAAATGATGATCTTTGATGATCTATATTGGTATGCAGAGGAGGTGGATGCCTCTGGACTGTAGTCAGAAACACAGGTTTACTGGCATCTCCCCACCCGTTGGGCCTGATGTCTGCCTTTGAGAGTTTAGCTGGCCTGAAGTTTGCGGAGGCAAAAAAGAAAAATCCCAGATGTGACTGGGAAGAGAAGACCCAGGCCTGGCCGTAAGCTGGACTGAGGAAGGAAGAACCATAGTGAGAATATTAATGGACTGACTAGTGAACAGCTGTAAAGTTCAACGTGGTTATCCACTGGCAAACCCCCTTTTACTCTGTCCCCACCCACCTTTCTGTTCTTCAGGCTGCTTGAACTCAGTCAACCCAAGAAAGGCAAAAGAGGCTGGTGGGAGCGGTGAAAACCCATCGTCCTCCTGAGTCATTTGTTTTCTCAGTTAATGCGTTTTGAGTCCTACTATGTGCCAGAAACTGTTCCAGGCACTGGAAATCAAATCAGTAAAAGAGAGCCCCTTCTCATCCTTGCCCTAGTGAATCTCTGCCCTCTCGGTGCTTCCATTCTGTGGTGTTTGAGGATAGTGATAGGTAAGTGGGGTGATGGGTGGAGGAAGAAAGCTGCTAGGGATAAAGGAGGCCTGGTGAGGAGGTCAGAAAGCTGGGGTTGAGGGTAAGGGAAACCAGGAAGAGCCAGGGGAGACAGAGGGCCCAGCCTGGGAGACACAGCGGGATAAAGGTGCCCAGGGCCGCAGGGCCCCTGCCGTGGGGCACTGATCAGCTCCTGAATTAGGGAGCTCAACCTCAGGCTACCATCCTCCAGAGAAGGCCTCAGCACTGGCTGAAGGTTTTCTTCTAAAGCTCTAGGCTAATTCCTTTCTGGAATTTTCGGGGGGATTCGGTATGCCGCGGTTGGCATCCCAGGGCTCATCTCCCATCAGTTCTTTGAGTATGATGAGGTCATGCTGTTTCCCCAAAGCACGGAACCGAGGAAGCCCAGGAGAGCCCCCTGCCTAACCTGCAGTGAGTCTATTGTGGATGGGTGGGTGCTGCCCCCTGGTGGTTCTAGAAGACCCTGCGCCAGACATCCCCTCAGCAGGGGCTGTGGTGATCAAGAGAAAAGGGGCCGAACTGGGGCAGGGGGTGTGGTGGCAACTGATTCTGGGCTTCCTGTCAGTTTCAGGACCTGGTGTATCTCTGCCAGCATAACCGCCCCACCTGGGACTCCGCCTGCTCCTCCCCCTTCCCATTCCTCCAAGACCTTGATAACCCGCAGGCTTAAGCAAGACTGTGAAGCACTCCCAGTTAGAAATTCCTAAAACTGCAGCTTCTTTCCCTCCATTGCCACCTCTTTTCTACCTTTGTCCCCTTGGTGCTGGGGTATCCTCTGGCTGTCAGGAATGACCGTCCATCTAGGAGCCAATTCAGGCTGTAGTGTCAGCCACCGTGGGATTTCCTCACCAGGAATCAAAACATGGCAAAAGACTAGGAGAAGCGTGTTTGATTCCAGAGTGACGCCATGAGCCTTATGAACACCTGTAGCTTTCCTACAGCCCCTCAAATAAGGCCCTTGCTCTCAGAGCCGAGGCTGGTCCCACCAGGGGGGAGCTCAAGAGCCTGACATTGATGCCGTCCCCCCTTCCCCGCTCCCTGCTGAAGGTCGGTGTGGACTCGGCCACTTTGGGGTGAGAGGAGCCGTCCAGGCCTAGTAGCAGACCCCGTGGCTGCCACGGCAAGGTCCTATCCTTTGCTACCTGTGCCCCCCTCTACTGGCATTCTAGCTCCTGCCAGGGACCACCCCCTTCTCCCTCAGGTCCGGGTCAAGGAGCCAGCACCCTTTCCCGGCCTGCCCTGCTCCCCAGCCTGTTTCACTGAATTGCTTTATCAGCCATCATCACTGAGGGGAGGGTGACAGGGCTGTTCCCCTCGTGGAAGGAGAAGGGAAGGGAGGGTGAGAGGAGGCTGCAAGCCTCCAGTTTGCTTATCAGTTCCTTTAACCCTGCCTCCCACCCCCACCCCTAGGCCGCCGGCCGGCCCACACAGACAGGCAGGCTCCAGATCAAAGCCGAGAGCCTTCCCAGGAGGGGCCTGAGGAGGACCCAGGGTGGAGGACAGCCTGCTGGCAGGCTCTGCCCAAGGGCTGAAGTCAGGGTCTGGGCTGCTGTGAAATTTTTCGTGAAGGTGTACTTGTGGCTCTGGGGGACTCCAAGTACGGCCTTTGATGGCCCAGCTCTTACAGGAAAAGGACCAGAAGGGCCTGGCCAGGACTCAGAGCTTATGAACCATGGACTGGGAGTCCAAGGGCCGGAAGGGACCTCTGCGCCAGCTCGCAGGCACCGTCTCCTTGAGAGACTTCAGGCCTAAGGAGCAGCAGTGAGTTCTGGGAGACGGAGCTGAGCCTGGGGTTGGGTCGGGGGCAGAGAACAACACGGGGGCCCATGCGGCCTCTTGCATGTAGAACGGCGTTCACAAGAATCACTAGGCCAGGGCCAACCAAGTGGACCCCCAGAGACCTCTTGCGCAAGGCACCTAGCGTAGGCACCCAGCCTACGTCCAGAGAACACACACACACGTACGTACGTTAGCACAGGGCCCGGCTGGCAAGGCCCGTTGGCACTCGGCATGTCTCCATCTTGAAAAGTACAGATTCCTACCACCTGGGCTCAATTCCAGCAAAACTGGTTCATTTCATCAGAATAGTTAATTAGCCCTGATGGACCCGGTCCCCTCCAGCAGTGTCCTGGGGAAAAGGGAAGCGATTGTCTGGAGAAGCAGACCAAACTCAGGCTCTTCTTACATGCTCATGAAGCCCAGGGACCCTTCTCTGCTCGGGCCAGCCTGGAAAGGATGGAGACCCAGCGCCTGGCCAGCTCCAACCCAGAGAGCCGCAGGGTGGATCAACACGGTCTTCCCGCTCTGCAGCTCCGTGCCTGGCATGGCCTTAGCTTAACAATAGTTTGTCTGTTGCTGAAGGACAGACGTAGTCTTCTCCTTACTCCCCGGGCTTCTTCCTACGTAGACACTGTAAGTAAAGAACACAGTGGTGTGCCTGGCACCAGTGGCCGTGAGAGTGGCGGGATGTTCCAAGTCAGGTTATGGCTACCTCTGCAAGGCAGGGCCCCTGCCCAGTCCTTCTTTGTATATTATCTGTGATTAGCACCATCCTGGGCACTCAGAATGCTCAGTTCTTGCTTGATACGTGGACTTAGTGGTGGCGGTGGGAAAGAAAGGGGGAGCCCTTCCTGTTGGAAGCTTGCTGTCCTGCAGGGCACACGGGACTGAGAGTCAAGAAACCGAGGCTTTGACTCAGTTTTCCCCCTGCCTGGTTGTGGGAATTCTGGGTAGAACCCTTCCCTCCTCTGGGCCTCAGTTTCCCCAACTGTTCTATGAGGATGTTGGCCAGGTAATCGCTAAGGTTCATGTTGTGGTTACTATGGCTGTGAAGCAAATTATTCTCACCATTTCGTGGTGTAAATCCAACAAGAGTTTTATCTGGCTCATGATTTTATGGGTCAGGAAGTTAGAAAGAGTTCCATTGGATGGTTCTCAGTTAGGGCCCCTCATGCAGGTCTGCGAACGTCGGAAGGTCAGCTGGGCCGAATGTTCTCCAGGGCGTGTCCATGAGGGCCTGTCCGCCTGGCTGGCGGTTGATGCTGGCGGTTGGCTTGAGTTTCAGCTGAAATTGTCAAGCCAAGCACCTGCAAACCCGCAGCTTCGCCAGCACAGCAATCTCAGGTAGCTGGACCTCTTATAGGGCAGCTGGGTCCCCCGATAACCAGCACCCCTGAAACACCTCAAAAGTCACAGAGCATCATTTCTGTAATAATGTGTTGGTCAAAGGAGGCGTTTTTTTCTCCCCGATTCGAGAAGCGTATGCTGTATCAGTACTTCCTTTCCTGGAAACGGTGACTTCTCTTGCCTCCTTCCAGGGCTGCCTTGGGTTTTAGGCTGAAACTGTCATTTCTGAAAAGCTCTGGGAGAAGTCTAATTGCATGGGTGATGGGCCTCCAGAATGAAGCAGGCCCATGGACTTACAGTTGCAAGAAGAAAGCTAGTGTTTAATGAGCGCCTGTTATATTCCACCTGAAAAGAATTAATACTGTATTCCAGTAGATACTCCAGGAGTTCTTTCTCTTTTCTCACACCATCTGTGCAAGAAAGAGATTTGTCATTCTCCTTTAACATTAGAAAACAGAGGTTCAGAGCGGTAAGGGACTTACTAAAAGTGGTGCAGATGGGGACAAAGCTATGATTCAAACCTACCTCATGGCACTGTCTTCTGGAACACATGAGGCAGAGGGAGCTGTTTCTCCTGTCCGCCCCTTGTCCCTCTCTTCCTCCCTGCCTGCTCCCTCCACTCAGGACCCAAACCCAGCCACTCACCTCCCTACGTGAATGTCCCTGTCCTATGCCTCTAAGCTGACACCCTCTTAGGAGAAAGTACCCTCACAGGGGCCGATGACTAGAAATCCCTAGCCCCCAAGAATAGATCTACCACATGGGCAGCCACAGATTCTTTGACCCCCTTCCTTCCCACTGACAAGTGAGGTCTCCTTGGCTCCCCATTAACCTTGGGTAGATGCTGCAACTCATAGAATACAGCAGAAGTGACACTGAGCCATTTTTGAAGCCCAGGCCTTAAGAAGTGTCAGCTTCCACCTCCTGTCCCTTGAAACGGTCTCTCCGAGCCATTGGAGAAGAAGTCTGGCCACCCAGACATGAGCGATGCTCGAGTGGTCAGTTGTAGGCGCTCCTCCGGGGACGCACTGAGCCCAGCCTCGCAGCCACTCCACTGACGTGCCAGCCGTTTGAATGAACGTGAGTGAGTCTGACTTGCAGCCTCCAGACCAGCTCGTCTGCCAGTTGAATAGCACTGAGTGACCTCAGCCACCGAGAGTCACTCACAAGCTCTGCCCGAATCCCTCACTCAAAACCCTGTAATAAAACGGTTGTTTCAAGCCACTGAGATTTGGGGTAAGTTGATACCTAGCAATATGCATGGTCTCGTTTCAATCCTTTCATTATACCTCTTTTACAGGCTAGGAAATGTAAGCTCAGAGGCGTTAAATAACTTTCCCTAGAGTTCCCAGGAAGCAGAAGGCCTGGCTGGTATTTGAACTTGAACTTGAGAAGCCTGGCTCCATAGTTCCCTCAAACCCAAGCCCTTGCTATACTGCTTCTTAGTGCATGTGTGTGCCCCTCCTGAGACGAAGGTTGACATTTCAACCAAAAACATTACCTTCAACCAAAGGGTTGAATAAATTTTCAAGGAGTGACATTTGAAGGATCAAGACATCCCCCTGTTCCGAGGCATGCGGGGAGATTTGGAGTCGAGAGTGGGGGAGGAGGGGTGCCCTTCTCTTCCCCACACGCAGGACAGTGGGGGTGATTTATTTATCTTTGTATGTCTGTAGCTGGTACAGAGCTTGTCGCAGTGGATACTTAATAAATATTTGTTCAATGAATAAACTAACCCACCGAGGCGTTCCGTGATGGAGGGGAGTGGATCCGATCTGGATAGAAAGGTTTTCCTGCCATCTGCTGGCTGTTCCTGGAACAGCACTGTCTTCTCTGGCAGGAGAAAGAAGTGGAAAGTTCCTTGGGGGACGTGGCTGTGCGCGGCTCACTCAGGCAGCATCGTTCCAGGCTGCAGAGGGGCGAGATGGAAGTATGGCCTTCCTCCTCCCCCAGGAGCCAAACCTCCTGCTTCTTCCAATGTCTGGGCTCCTTGAGGACGAGGCCAGAAGCACCTCCCCTTCCCACCGGCTCCTTCGGTGCTTAATAAATACTTGAGATAGAAATTTGAGAAAGTAGGCAATGACAAATCCTGTATTTCATCTTCACCTTGTTCTTGAAGAGAGGGGCCGCCCCCTCCCAACTTAGAACACGTTGCTCTCGTGAAACCTCAAGTACCCTGCTGGCCCCCACCTGGCTCTCACGCCTTCTCAGCCCCCCCACCCCTGCCCTTTCTGGTAGCGGGCCTCCACACACCCTAGCCTTGCAGAGCTGACAGGTATAGCTCTCCCTAGCAGTAAGGCAGGGCGGGAATTTCCCCCTCAAGGCCCCGAAAGTGGACACCAAACACCATCCTTACCTCGGACCACAAAACCTAACAGCAAGCTGACCCTTGAACAATACAGTCAACGATCTCTGATCGATCAGGTTTCGTATATAAGGTGGCACAGAACAGCGCAGAGCCAGGCTTCCCGGCTGCAGGTTGAAAATTCTGTCTTCCACCTGCACTTGGTTGAATCCATAGGTGTGAAGCCCGAGGATACGGAGGGCCGTCTGTATATTTACCGGAAACAGACTCGCGTGGAAGTGGTACCAGGCAGTGCAAACCCGCATCGCCCAAGGGTCAACTGTGTCTTCCTCAGAGACCTAGCTGTTGCGAACGTCACACGCGAGGGGATGTGTGGCGTGCTTGGAGCCCAGTAGGGCCAGCTACAAGGACACCCAGGACGATTCCTAGGAGCATAAGTACGTGTCCCTCGTCATCCTCGCCAAGTCCCCAGCCAGCCAGCCACGCCCACGCACAGCATCCCATCCGAGCTTCTACCCCAACACCCCTCCCCACCATCCCCGGCCAGTCAGAAAGGCAAGAGGGTGCTGGTAAGAACAGACACTTTATTGTACACCATGGGGGGAGTAGAGAGGAAGGAGGGGCTCCAGGGTGACAATACCTCGTCCCCTCCCCTGGGCTGAGTGGTCTGGCCCTTCCCAGGGCTCCGGCCAGCCCCGGGCACATGGACTTGAGCTGTTCTGAAGCTGCGCCAGAACCTCACGGTGCTTGCTGTGTGTACTTGGGTCTGTACGAAGCAGTGCATGGGATGAGGAGAGACCCCGGCCCTCCACCCCAGCCTCAGCTGTCAGGCCCCATAGGAGGGGGCAACAGCCCCCAGTTTCAGGGCCCAATGGACGCTCAGGGAGCCAGGTGCCTTCCAACCTGTCAGTCTCTTCTCTTCTCCACTGTGGGGACTACTCTGGGGGGCAGCGGCAGGGGTGCGGCTGCGAGGACGGGCGGAAGGGCCGCCCCTGCCCGAAATACTGCAGGCCTGCCGGGGGTCTGGGACCACACAGCCTCCTGCCCCCAGCCTTGTGGCTTCTCCTGGCACTAGGACAGCAACAGTCTCTGCAGATTTATTGCTGGAGGGCAAAGCCAACCTCACTGGCATCAACTTGCGCGCCCCACCTGCCCAGCCCCAGCTGGGCCTCAGGCTTCAAGTGGCCTCAGTGGATGCGGCTCCCTGAGCAAGAAGCTGGTGACCAGGCCGGAGGGCAGGGAGCAGGGGACTCTCTCAGGCACATCCTGCCCTGGAGTCTGCTCTGCCTCCAGGGGGCGCTGCAGAACAGCACCGAAGCCCGGGAGGGTGGGGGCCCTGTGTGGGGAGGTGGGGCCACTTCCTGCTCCTGCAGGAGGCCTGGGGCTGGATTTTACCTCATCAGAGGCCCCACCTGCCCTGACCTCGTCCCACTTCCGGCTCCCCTGAGGAGGGAGCAAAGGGGTGTGTGTCAGCAGCACGGGGGACAGGCAGCAGTTCCCTCCTGAACCCTGTCGGGACCGTCCCAAAGACAAATGCAGGGCACAGGCGCTGTGAGATGCCTTCCTGGGGTCTCGACATCTTAAGAAGCCCAGGACTTCCCTCAGGACAAAGAGTTTGGGACTTCAGTGGAAAGAGCAAGACGTTGGCTGGAAAACCAGTTTGGGGGCTTCCCCACCCCCACAAGGTCCCTCCTTCTCAGTTTCTGACAAGCCCAGTGGCGTGAACGCAAGCCATCGCCAGCAGAAAAGCCTGCCTTCCCCAAAGCAGGGGGCGGCCGGCAGGCCCGACCCTGAGGCCTGGCTGAGAGGAGGAGGAGGAGGCGGGGAGGGCAGCAGGGCCCTCAGGAACATGGTGAACACTGGGGTTCACGAGTCAGCACCCTACACACAGCCACACCCACGTATGTGCACACACCACACGCACACACGCACATGAAGCTCTGGGCCCTACCACTGACGCCACAGACAGCCGGACAGGCCTACAGCAAAAGGCTAGGAGCGCTCCCCAGCCCGCAGGGGACCAAGCGGACGCCCCCCGCTGAGTCCCCATCGTCGCAGGTTGGAGGGCCGGGGCCTGGCCCAGCCACAGCCACAAGCTACAAAATTAAAAATATATCAAATATACAATGAAAATAGATCTGTACAGCACTGAGGATGGAAATAGTCCACCGGCACAGGGTAATATTGGGTTTGTCATTTAACAGCATTTACACCCACATATACAGATCGACTATACAATAGAAATAGAATACACAGAAGGGTATATATAGTGGAGTGTTTCTCCCGGGGCCTTGCTTTTCCTGTTGCTAAATTGGCTGGGACTAGGCTTGGGGCCACGTAGGAGGTGCTGCTGGGCGAGGGAGCCTGAGGCGGGATGTTGTGCTCCAAAGGCTCATGTCTCTGGGGAGACCTGGGTCTCCCTCCCGTCAGGCTCAAGACAGGAGGGTAGGGCTGAGAAGGCCAGAGATGGGAGGCGCGAAGGAGGGGAGAGTAGGAACGATGGTGGGATCGGGGATGGGTCCCCAGGCAAGTGGGGGGCGGGGCAAGGGACTAAGGGGTGAAAGAGGGAACGCTGGGTTCCTCACCCCACCCCAAGTGACTCAGGACCGACCTTCTGTTAAGGTGCCCAGGCCTAGCACTCTGGCCTGTTCCCTCCCTTCCCACCATAGCTCTCAGGGACGTTTGCCATCCCAGCCAGTCCGCCTTCCTTTCTACCTTCCATACATCCATCCACCCACCCACCCACGCATCCATCCATCCCTCCACAGACATTTGCTCTCCGGTCAGGTTCTAATCCTTCCGGCCTGTACTCTAAGGGCAGCCATACCCCAGGGTCAGCCAGAAGCTCAGAGTGGGGGTTGGGGAATGCTGTGGGGCTGGGCCCCAGGACAGAGGCGCAGCCCCTCCCCTTGGCCCCCTCCAGGGTCCACAGTGCTGCCTGTGGCCCTGGCCGATATGCGCCGGGTGGCTTGGGAAAAGTCCCCCAGGTGTCTGTCCACAACGTGCACCTGGGGAGCTGTGCTTACAAACAGGGAGTGCATGGCAACCCAAAGAGGCCATGGGATTATCTCTGCCCAGGTGCCAGGCTTCCCGGGTGTGGGCCCCCGAACTCCAGGGACCCCGTTCCAGGGGAGAAGCTGCCGCTAGAGAGAAAGTAGGGGCCCGGGGGCAAGGAGGGGGATGTGCTTTGCAGTTGTGCTCCAAACCGTCTGAGTTGTGCAGTGGGCAAGTGCACTCTGGAAATCTCGAGGGAGAGCGCGGGCCACCGCTCTGGGCTCCAGGATGGGGCTGGGGGTGGGGAGAGGGCGGGGAGAGGGCTAAGCCCCAATGGAGGTAGGAAGGCTCGAGCCTAGTCATCAACCTCCTAGGACGTGGGGGCACATCCCACCCACCCAGGCAGAACCTAGGACTTCGGAGATCACACCTAGAGCTGGGGGTGAGGGAGCCCCCCAGCCCCCTGCTGCCAGGTCACCGTGTGCCCCAAACCACCCAAGTGCCTGTCACCACCACCACCACCTGGCAGCACAGAGGGACTCTGAGACCTAAGAACTGCAGGTAGCAGGTTAGGGGGAGAGAAGGAGGGTGGAGTGACCCCAAAAGTGGCCACTTGGAGTCTCCCCTGCGCTGGGAATCAGAACTTTGGGATTGTTCCAATGATTTGGCCACCACCTGGGGAGATGTCGGAGGTTAGATGGTGTGGCCCCCACCCAGGCCTGGGGAGCAGAATGAGCTGGGACTGGGGTGGCGATGAGTCAGGGCAGGCCCCTCTCTTGGGAGGGGTGGCCAGGCTGGGACCGGGGCTGGCTGGGTGTGGAGGCGAGGTGGGCGGGGGAGGGGACTGGTGGTCACAGCTCTGACTCAGGGGTGCTGGCCAGGAGGTAGCCGCTCCCATAGCGTCCATTGGGGTCCCCACTGGGCTCCAGGGGTGATGTGCTGCCAGGCCCCAGGTAGGAGCGGTGAGTGGGCATGGGGGAGGGCGCCTCGCTGGGCACCTTGTTGAGGATGAAGCGGGTCTCGTCGTTCTCCTCCAGGTTGGAGATGTCCTTCATCATGCGGCCCTTCTTGTAGGACACGGAGAGGGTGTTGGAGCCATCGGAGAGCAGGTGGAAGTGCCTCAGGACGAACACCACGGGGATGGGCAGGGTGGCCACGACGATGAGGGTGATCAGGAGGGCCATGGCCCAGTTAGGGAAGTACAGGTAGCGCTCAGCAGCCTAGAAGCAGGTGTGGGGAGGGGGGCATGCTGCTGCCGACACTGCCACAGCCTTGCCGGCCAGGACCACCTCCTCCCGCCCTCTCCCCACCCCGCCTGCTGCCCTGGCCCCATCAGGGGTCACCGCTTGAGTTAACTGGTCACCTGCATCTCGGTTTTTACACTCGCAAAGAGGACGGGTGATTTCACTCCCCCACATGGAAACAAAACATGAGCTAGAAAGGCTGGACCCATGCAGCAGCCTTTCTGACCCTCAGTCCTGAGGCTCCTGGCTGCCGCGGCTCACCTCCTCTTTAATCCACGCGCTGTAGCCTGGTGGCGTGACCCCCAGCTGGATGACGCTGGCCGTGGTGAGCACGGCCATGCACAGTGGAGACACGAACTTCCACATGTAGAAATAGAAGCGGTAGGGCCGGAAGCCCAGCATCTCCGTCAGCTCCTGCATGAACCTGCCCGGTGTAGGAGAGGCCCAGAAGTTGGCACCCCCACTGCACCTGCACATTCCCCCAGAGCCACCTCCTCCAGGAAGCCTTCCCTGGCCATTCCATCTCTCTCCAGCTCTGCCATTCTTCACATTCAAGGCTCCTGCTGTATTATCTGTGGCCCCACTGGTCTCTGGGAAGGCTCTGCTGCCTTCCTCTAACCTCTGACTACATCAAGTCACACCCCACCCAAGGATGTGATACAACCCACGGGACACACCAGAGGGCTCTGTGCTCTCGGCGTCCCCAACCCCCACTCACAAGGGCCTGGCTCTAGACTCCCCCTGATGGAAAAGAGCTGGAAGTGCACCTTCCCTGGTGTCCAGAAAGGCTGCCCTGACTGGGATTTCTAACTACCCTGCCAGTGGGTGGAATTCTGGGGGGCGAGCAGGCTGCGCCCATGAATGGCATTTAAAAAATCATCTTTAATATCTAACCTCAATAACACCTAACTGAAATATTGCATTTCTTTCTATCATCGATGCAAGCAACCACAGTAGTATTAATAGTACCTGGAACTCTGCCAGCGATGGGTTAAACCTCAGATACTTTCCTGTCACGTTACCGCGGAAGATACCTACAAATATCACTGGTTCTCATCGCTCATGTGAAATCACCACTGTTACCACACCCACGGCTAGATCTCGCAACTTAATGTAGTAAAAATAAAGTACACAGGAACTTTACGACATCTTAGATTTTAAACAGTTTGCTAATTTCCAATAAACTGATTTGCCTGCACAGTCCTATATATTTTACCATATGCATTTAAAAATAATATTCTGAGAAGGGGCACAGGGGCTAAAGAGGCAGCACCTGCTAGCATCACGTCCCAACCCTGGCTCACGGGGCTGCTCCTTGTCTTATCACCCGCCTCTCTTGCACCCTCCCAGGAGTGGGTGGCTGTATCGGGCACAGGACCCGATTCTAAGGCCAGGTCCAGACATCAGGGGAGCGTCAGGCTGAGTGGGTCAGTGGAACCCTGGCCTTGAGCATGTGCGAGGGACCTAGTCCTGGGGCTTTCTCGGGGTACAGACTGGTTCTTAAATGAGGAATGAGGCCAGGGGCTGCCAGTGAGCAAAGGTCTGCCCTGGGCTCAGGCCAGGAGAGCCCCTCCTTTCTGACTGCTGAATTCTCTTACCGCCCCCACCCCCAACTTCAGCTCCCAATCACACCCCATCTCACACCCCTCTGTCAGTAGCCTTAAGGCTGTGACTCAGGCTGCTAAAGTTTGTGAGCTCCTGGTGGGGGCAGGGGCCCCTTGTATAGCCACAAGGAGCTTAAACTCCAGAGAATTCTGATGGGTCGGTACCCAGGAACGGTGCTGTGATAGTTTCAGGCAGCATCGGGTGATGTCAGGACCTGAACCCAGGAGACTCATGTCCTCAGCCCGGTTCTGCCTCTCACCAGCTACGATGCCTCCCTCGGAGCCTCAGTTTCTCTAAAGGACCTATAAGAGTACTTTGGGCTCTGACATTCCAACTCTGTGATCCCCTGCTCAGCTCAGGGCAGCCGTGGGAATACAACGCTCTCAGAGGGGAGGCAGGCCGGGGCAGACCCCTCCTACCGCCCACACCTCTGCGCCGCGGCCCCCTTACTTCTTGGTTCCGTAGATCCAGGCCACAGCGATGTTCTCGAGGATGACGATGAGGGTGAGCGGCAAGGTGGCCGAGTAGTCGTCAAACATGGTGACAAAGTAGTTTCCGGAGCGCTGGACGAACAACAGCCCCACGAAGAATGCAAAGACACAGCAGCCCACTACAGAGAGCCGGGAGGCCGGTGTGGGGGCAGAGGTGCAGGTGGGCGGGGCCCAGGGGTCGGGGGCGCCCAGGCTCCTCCCACCCCACCCCTCCCTCCAGCAGGCCCAGCCTTGTGGGTCAGGAGCGACTCTGTCAGAGCCCAGTGTTTCCGAGTCAGGGCCGCAGCCCTGTCATTGTCCCCAAGGGCAGTCCACGGCCGGGAGGAGTTACCTGTGAACGCCTCCTTGGGCACCTTGAAGGTGTCGGTGACGGGCGTGGTGATGCCCGCCATGGTCCCGATCATGCTGCCCAGGCCCAGGTTGATGAGCATCAGGAAGAACATGACGGACCAGAACGGGGAGGCGGGGAAGTGCGTCATGGCCTCGGTGAAGGCGATGAAGGCCAGGCCTGTGCCCTGGACGGACTGTGGGGGTGGGGGTGGGGCAGAGGGTGGGGATTCTGTGAGGGCCCATGCCCGCCCTGGCAGCCACTGGCTTCTGGCTTCACCATCTCTGCCCTCAGAGCTTCCAGACTGGCTGTCGCCTCTCTCCCTGAGGTCCCCACCCCCGCCTACATCCAGCTTCTTTGGCCAGTGGGTCTCAAATTTGAGTGGGCATTGGAAGCCATCCCCACAAAGGGAGTAAAACACCAACTGATTCAGGAGTTCAGCTGCGGGGACTAGAATCTGCAGGTTGTACCAGGACCCGAGGCAATTCAGAGGAAGATGCTCCCTTTTAGAAACACACTCAGCTTGAGACACTCCTCCTCTGAGAAGTCTTCCCTGATTGCTCTCAGCTCTGGTCTTTAGACCTCAACGGCGTGATCTCAGCCACCGCTGCCCAATGGGATCACAGTGGAGCCTGGGTCTCACCCCAGGGACAATGACTGGATTGGTCTGGAGGTAAAGCTGGGCACCAGGGTGTTAGCACCCAGCTGACTCTGATGGGCAGCCGAGGTAGAGAACCATTGCCGTAATGCTTGGGCCCCTGCTCATGGGGCGACTGACCACATGCTGCCCACTGACATCACTTCTCCTGTAATGTCCAGTGACTGCAGGGAGCAGTTCCCCAATTGTGTGTGTGTGTGCAATTCTTGTCACTTAGATGTTATCAGGGTGGTAGCATAGAAAAACCTGGTAGGGACCTAGTTTTATTCAGAGGACCAGGCCCTGCCCGTGAGAACGGGGCAGGATGTCAGCAAAGGGGAGGTCCTAGGTGCTGCCAGTCCCCTGCGGGGGAAACAGGGTAGGGGGCCCCAGACAGAGCCCCTTCACTCTTGCTCACATGGGAACAGGTCAGGGGTGGGGACACAGCCTGGAGAAGACAGACAGCTTAACGTGAAGCTCAGACGTCTCACAGGGAGTGTTGGTCACCTTCCCTACGCCCTGGACAAGGGTGAACAGAGCTGGTCCTGTTCCCCCTGTGAGCCTTGGCCCCAGCTGGGTCCTAAAACCCTGTGGGCACGTCTCTCTCCTGTTCCCCCTTCTAACGGACCAGTCATATGGAAAGCTCCCGGTTGTACAAACAGGGATAGAACAAGGTGTCCAGACCTGGTCCTGGGCATTAATGAAGGTACAGCATCCCCCTGCCCTACCCCGGGGTCTGAGGGTCCTTGTGGCCATGGGAGCCAGAACGGGCAGTGGGGACAGACGGGGGAGGTGACAGAAGCATCAAGGGGCGACTCAGAGCATAGGGCTTGAATCCTGGTTCCCCTACTGACCAGGTGAGCGATCCTGACCCAGCGGCCACTTACAGGCTACTCATCTGTAAAACTGGGACAATATCAGCACTCGACTCAGGACACTGTCACAAGGGCCAAAGGGGACAGACAACAAAGGGCAGACGCTGACATAAATCGTTAGTTTCTGTCTGCTGTGTACAAGGCACTGTTCTGAGTGTATGACTTGTGGCAGCGACCAGTGCCCAAGAAACCCATTCCATAAACGTGAAAGTCGTCCCACACACTCCCTGTGATTTCTGTGACGTGTGTGTCAGCCTCGTCCCCTCACCAAGACTCAACCTACCTCAGGGCAGGGGTTTGAGCTGATGTCTTTCCTCTCTCCCTCTCTGGACACATAGCAGGCCCTCGCTTATCAAGTACATGAAGGAGCCCCATGGCCTGTCTGCCTCCCAGCCCATCCCAGGAAGGGCTGCCCATCCCACACCTTGTCCAGCTCGTCCTCCAGCAGGCAGGGGTCGAGGCCCAGGGCTGGGAAATGGTCCTCCTTGACAGTCATGATGACCTTGTACATCTCTGTGTAGTCCTTGGTGGTCAGGTGGGAGAAATTGACGTGGGGGGGGATGAGGTCCCGGCTCAGGACGTTGGTGTGGAGGTACCCCAGGATTTTCTCGGCATTCCTGAAGAGTGGAGGGGAGAGGACCCAGTAAAAAGGCAGCAGTGAGCACGATCCCGGGGGCACCTCCCAGGCGCCCAGGCCGGACCCTCCTCCCCTGGGCCATCCACGGACACATCTGTGAATCTCCGCTTGTGGTCCAGGGCTGAGGATAGAGAGCTCCTCCGATCTCCATCCTCCGGCCCGGGGAGACAAGGACTTCCCACCCACAGGCTGCCTGCCCTCCGGGGTAGTGTGGACAGGAAGGAGGAAGGAGAGGGGGAGAGGTGCCACCTACTCGACCACGCATTTCTCATTCATGATGTTGGCCTTGAAGCCCAGCACAGCAAACACCACGAGGGTGGCCAGCACCGAGGTGAAGAAGTTGATGAAAGACACCAGGGCAGCGTCGAAGTGGCAGTTGTTATCCTGCTTGTTATAGCTGGAGAAGGCGATGACGCCCCCGAAACCGAGACCCAGGGCGAAGAAGACCTGCGTGGCCGCCTCCCGCCACACCTGCGGGTCCAGCATCTTGTCCAGCTGAGCGAGAGGGGGGAAGAAAGGAGACACGCAGTAATGGTTGCATCCAAGCGCAATGGCGTTCCCACTGTACTGCCTTTCCTCAGCCTCGGCAGAGTTCAGAGGCTCCTTGGCGCGGTGGGAAAGGGCCATGTGACCCTGGGCATTTCCCCACATGTAAAACACAGATCCCAAGAGCATCGACTTCACAGCATCATTGCCAGGCTTCGGTAAGAGAAAATACACGCTGCATGATTGCAGAGTCACTTTAACTACTGCCATTGCTTACCATGGAGTCATCCTACAACGGAACATCTCCAGGGCCATCAGGTAGGATGCACAACTCCAGGGAGTGCCACTCACTTAGACTAGAGTGTGAATGGTGCCCTCTAGAGTTGTTCAGTGCACAGCCTGCACAAAGGCACAAGAGAACTAAGAACATCAAGGTCTCCCTCCGCCTCAAACCATACAAAAGACACCAACGTCTTCCTCCTGCCCACCCACACTCCCTTTTCCCAGAAATAAAAGGCCCAGCGTTCATTCATGCATACCTTCAGGCCCCAGGTCACAGAGGAACCCCCCCTCACCCCACTCAACCCTCCCTGGAGAGGGACAGCCCCCACCTGGCTCCACATCTGCTCCCAGACCTGACAGGAGCCTGAACCACCACAGCACCTAGAAGGCAGGAGGCAATTTCCAAAGCGTTTTTCACGTCCATTCTCTTACTGTCAGTTACTCAGGGCAGGGACCACGGCCTGGACCCAGCCCAAGGCTGTGCAGTCAGACCGCCCCATCTCTAGAAATCGGACTCCCAGCTTTAATCAGCTGAGGAGACTGAGGCAGGTAGCCGTGCCTGTCCTATGAGCCTCAGTTTTCTCATCGGAAAAGCGGAGTAACAACAGAGTCTCCCCGCCAGAGTGACCATGAAAATCACATGCACGGCCACCGCTCACGCCTGGCCCCTCGCAGCGCTTAACCCTGACAAAATGCCTCTGACCTAGCTGGGACAGGGGATTCTTGGTGGGAGCAGGGACTGTGACTCACATTTTGAAAGAGTAGACTGAGGCCCAGCGGTGAAATGACTTGCTCAAAGCTACGGAGCTCGCCAGCTGGGCCAGAGGAGTTTCCAAACTATAGATGGTCTCAGGGAGGCGGCGGAGCCTCCTGACACCACTTCCTAGCTCAGCAGGCCCGGAAAGCAGGAGGGGAAATCACCAGCCGGGCGTGTGCTGGGGAGGGCCGCCTGAAACGTTTTAAAATGGTCACTGCTGCCTGAGAAGGGGAGCAGGTCCTCTTCGCTCCGGAAGTACAGTGACCCAGGCCCTCCTTGCCTCGCAGAGCTGTCCTGGGGCCAGGCTGGCTTTGAAGCCAGCCTTTTGTTTCTCACTGTGCTGCAGGCAGGCGATGCAGGGCGCACGCCACCTAATTACGCAGTGCCCCAAAAGCAGTGCCCCAAGCAGGGTCTGGGACAGGCCCGTAATCAAACCCATTCCCGCTCCTGCCACAGACTATGAATATTCACACCAACTGAATCAATAAAGACTATATAAATAGCCTTGTGTCCGTTCAGGTCATTTTGCCACTAACTGAGTTCCCGGAGAAAGAAAAGAAAACACCTTTGTTTTCCAGGGCCATTTGGAGTCAGGCGTCGTGACTAAGGAAATAGGGGCCTAAACATGCTCCTCACAGGGATTTGAAGAGGATAAAAAAGAAAAAAACACGGTAGTCCTCCCTTATGGGCAGTTTTGCTTTCCAGTTTCAGTGACCTATATCAACTGCGGTCCGAAAATATTAAATGGAAAATTCCAGAAATAAATGATTCATACGTTTTAAATCGTGCGCCATTCTGGGTAGTGTGATGAAATCTCACGCCATCCAGCCTGGGATGTGACTTGTCCCTCTGTCCAGTGGATCCACTCTGTCTGCGCTACCAGACCATCAGTCACTTGTAGCCATCTCGGTAATCAGCTCAACTGTCACGGCGTCCCATGTTTGCGTTCAAGTCACCCTTATTTTGCTTAATGGCCCCAAAGTGCAAGAGTAGTGGTGCTGGCAATTCAGACATGCCAAAGAGAAGCTGTAACGTGTTGGCCGTAAGTGAAAAGGCGTCCATACATATAGGGAAAACTATGGTGTACATAAGGTTCGGTACTATCCACGGTTTCAGGCATCCACTGGGGGAGGTCTTGGAACATACCCCCTGCAGACACGGGGGAACTACTGTAACCATAGTCCTGCTGGTAAAGGACTTTTGCACCTGCCCTCTCCTGGGTGGGTTTCTTTTTTTAAAGATCCTCCCAGAAGGTTCCAGAAATGGGCAGAGGGATTACTTATGCCGTCATTCATTGATGTAATAGATGTCAATCATGATAGTTTGACCAGTCTGGAGCCTGGGCACTTCTCTCAGGCTAGAAACCAGGACCTAATGGGAGGGCTCTGGGTAGTGTGCTGAGTTCCAGCTAGAAAGAAGCAAAAGGTTTTGGAACGAGGCAGGCTGAGATGAACACAGCTCTGGTCGTGTCATTTGCATGTTGAAATATTTTCGCTGGTTCCCCACTGTTGGCTGGCAAATCTTTTCTCACTCTGTGCTGAACACTCTAACTGCAGTGAACTTACTACTCTTCAAACGCACCACGGTCTCCCCAACCTGCGCTTTTTGTCCAGGCTCTTCCCTCTGCCTGGAGTTTCCTTCCTCCTACTCATTTTCCGGTGAACTCCTATTTATACCCCAGAACCCAGCACAAATATCACCTCCTCCCTGAAGCTCTCCCTGACTGCCTCTAGCAGAACTAGTCATGGTCCTGGGCTCTCACAGCTCTTGTCAACACCCGAATTACAGGTGAATGTGTCTGTCTTCCTTTCAACACTTTGTGCTTCCCAAGGATGGAGCCCACCTGCTGTCATCTTTGTATGAGCAGCGCCTGGCCCAAAAAAAAAAGAAAGAGTAGGGGAGTGGGGAGGGGAGGACAAGAGAGAGACAGACAGGCAGACAAAGGCTCACCTGTGTCCTAAGGTGAGCTGAGTCGGGCACCTTCAGTACTGAATGCCTATTGTTCCTTGAACTTAAAGGGGACCTTTCAGGATTCCTAGGGTGACGGCGCATGAGTTCAACAAGGTCCTGACCATAGTGTCAACAGAGGATGAACCCATGGCAGACCTCAGGAAGCTCAGTGTCCTGTCTGGACATCAGAATGGGACCGCAAGGGGACAGGTGGGAAACAGGCCGTCCCACCGAAGACAAGGCTCACACCCCGCGTGGGGTACTACCCTCAAACAGAGCAATGGCCTCCTGTCATGTCCTTGGCACAATGGCCAAGTCACTTTCTCACACGGAATGACAGATTTCGTGGCATTTGACTCGGTGACATGAAGGTGCTTTTTGGCTGCAAGAGTTGCTGCTGAATGCCCAGCCCGAGTGGGTTTGTGACAGGAACACACGCCCTTGTCCCCTAGCACTGTCTGGCACCTGCGTGTGCGAGAGCCAGATGGTACTGTGAGACACCAGGTGGCACTGGAGCTCTGGGTTCCCCCTGCCTAAGAGCGGAGTCACCTTCAGGAGGGAGGAGAATAATAATACTGACACTTCCAGGGCGCTCCCTGCACGTCAGGTGCAGCCCGGCGCACTCTCCCGCCAACTGTGACGGAGCCACCACGGCTCACCCTGTCTTGCAGCTGAGGAAATGGACAGGCCAAGGAACTTGCCCTCCGACTGCTGAGCCATGAGCTGGGATCTGGACCCAATCCTCTGGCTCCAGAGCCCACCCTCTAGTGACAAAGCTGGGCTGCCCATGTCATCTTGCTCAGAAGCCTCACTCTAACTGTGGAACCATGAAGTCCCACCACAGACCTCCACGCCTGGGCCTTCGGGACTCACAGGGGCCCCCTTCCTCTTCTCTAAGGGCTCACGCACACCCCCGACCTGGCAGCCAGTCTGGCTCACGGGTCGGGACTGCTCACTGGTCTAGACCCCGGAGGCACCAGTGCCCGAAGCTCAGCCTGCACTGGTCCCAGCCCGGGAGACTGGCGAGGCTCCTCCCATCATGGCTGCGTATCAGTATTGCGGTCACATGCTGCTGAGCGCCCATGGTTTAAAGCACATGGTTTAAAGCTCGAAAGGCAAAAAAAGGGTCCATAAGAAGGTGTCCTTTTCCTGACCTCTGTATCCCAGACGCCCTGTTCCCCTTCTGTAGACATAACCATGACATCGGTTTCTTGCATACCCTGCCAGTGATATTAATGCGGTTTATTTATTCACACACCCACCTGTGCACACACCAGTGCGTGTGTGTATTCCTCCCCCTTCCCCTACTGTCCACACCAGAGATGTCTGTTGAGCTCTGCGCCCTCCTGGGCCACCGCCCTCGTCCCCAGCCTCGATGCTCCCTCAGTGGGCTGAGCTGGGAACCCACCGAGTTCCAGGGCTCCTGACGGGCTTCCCCCTTTGCCCCCTCACTGCCTCATCCCCACAGTCTGCCTTAGGGACCACCAGGCCTGGCCCCTCAGTCCCCGGGCCCCGTACCTCGGCTGCTGCAAGATGCCCATGACTCCTGGGTTGTCCTTCTTTACCTGGACTGTACCTGGGATACCTGGGCCTGTCCCCTGCTCCAACTCAAGTCGCCACCCCTTCCTCGCTGCCGGCACCCTGCTCCACCCAGCCCCAGGAGCTCAGTCTGCCATCAGCAAAACTCCCCCATCTCTGCACCCTTCTCCGGCGGCAGTTCCCTCACTGCCTTGTTTTGACTCCTGGATTCTCCAGCCTGGCTGCAGGTCAGAGCCACCTGGCGCGTTTGGAAGGGACTGGGTACCATGCCCAGTGATCGGGTTAATTAGTCCACTCACTAGATTGTGATTAGCAGGGGTGGGCCTGAGGACTGGCATGCTTACCCTGTTGCTATAGCTCCCAGGTGAACCTGCTGGGCAGCGACACTGAGCAGGCCTGGCTCCGCCCTGAGCCCTAGGCCTTCCCTGTGGCCCTCTCAGGCGAAGACATACCCTTGGGGTGTTTTGGCCTGGAAGTGGCTAGGGTGCTGCCCGTCCCTCCAGGTCACTGCCCCGCGGTCCACTGTGCACTGTCTCCTCTCTCCAGCACCACCTCTGCCGCTGTTCTGGGCGATTTCAGTATCTACATCGGTGTCCCTTTCAACAGCCTGCCTCGCGGTCCCTTTACTGCCTCCCTTGCAGGGCTCTTGTCCTTCCCCCACCCCTGGGGTCGCGCCGTGGCCTTTGTCATAATATCTGTGCTCCAACTGTCAGCTCGATGTTAACGACCCTATACTTCAAACGCCCTGTCTTTCCAGCTCACTTCCTCAAATATCTGGGCTCCAAAAAGTCTTCAGCCCCACTGGGACTTACCTCCAGTTCCCTGTTGATATCCTAATTCTCCTTCCTCACCCGCTCAGTTGATGGTCCACCATTTTGGCCACTCCCTTGCTTATGCTCTCAACTCCCCTGCCACCTTTCTGTTGTCATCACTTGATAAACTCCTCACCCTGGGGACATCCAAACCTCCACCTCCCCGGGGCTTGGCCCCTAAGCAGCTAACCACAGCTGGAGGAACCGCACAGGCACAGACGGGGCCCTGGACAGGCGGGACCTTGGACAAGATACCGAGCATCTCCATCCTTTAGTTTCCCAGGTGCAAAACAGCAGTAGTAACATAACACCTACGTCTAGGGTTGGCATGAGTTTCAATGAGCAAACGTGCGAAGGTGCATGTATCCGTGCCCAGCACGCAGTGAGCACCGTCCACCGGAAAACACATGGTCATTCTAAGTCCCATGCTGGTCCACGTCGCCACACACTCCCTGACCCCCAACCTCCAACTCCTAACCTGTGGGAGCCCACCTCACGCTCTCTCCTCCTTAGGCCTCTAACCCCTCCTTCATCTTTCTTCCTCTCAGCTGGTGACCCTGCTTCCTGCTCCTCAGAGAAAAAGGGCCCAATTGGAAGAGAAGGCCCGCAATGAGCAGCTGCCAGCATCTGCGCCCACTGGCTGGCCCGTCCCTCTTGTTCCTGTGGGGACAGCGTGTGCTGCCCTCTGCTAAGACTAACTCCTCCGATTGGGCAGCGGGTCCCCTCTCTCCTGTTCATTCAAGGACATTGGCTGTCTTCTCGCACAGCATCAATTTCCCCCCCTCTTTGGATTTTTTAAGTGTGTAATTCAATGGTTGTTAGCAGGTCAGAGTTGTGCAGCTGTGGTCTTATGCTCCATGAGCTATCCGGTCTTCATCCACAGCTCCTGTCCCAGCTTCTGAAACCCTAGGAATTTCCTAAGTGTGGGGAGTGAGAGAGGTGACTCGTGTTATGTGAGTGAAGCGACCTTTGGGAGCACCTAAGGATGGGGGCTGGTTGCCAGGAGAACCAACTATGTGATCAGAGGTGGGGTTAGGGGCTAGAGACTGAATCCACTGCCAGTGGCTGATGATTCGCGTCTATATAATGAAGCCCCCATAAAAACCAAAGAGGATGGGCCCCAAGAGCTTCTGGGCTAGCAAACATGTGGGGATGAGGAGACGGTAGCTCACCTGCAGGGCGCAGAAACTCGGCACCCTTTCCTCACATCTGGTCCCATGCAGCTCTTGTTCTTAAGTTATATCCTTTTAGAATAAACCACCGATCCACTAAGTAACACATCTCTCTGAGTTCCGCGAGCCATTCTAACAAATTCATTGAATCCAAGGAGGGGGTTGTGGGGACTTCTTATCAATAGTCAGGAGGTCAGAGGTACCGGTAACAACCTGGACTGGGACTGGTGTCTAGGGGCAGGTGGCAGTCTTGTAGGACCGAACCCTTGACCTGTGAAATTAGATGCTATCTCTGAGCAGTTTCAGAATGGAGTTAAGTTGAACCGAGTTCTCGGGCACTCGGCTGGTGTTCCGGGAATTGCTTGTTGGAGGTGTGGTAAACACCTCCACCCGTATTGGAAATTGAGTCCCAGGACACAACGTAACAGCCATAACCACAATCGATCCTAGAACATCTAGCGGCCATCGCCACCGTCCATTTTGGAGCACCTGCATCACTCTGAAAAGAAAGCCCGTAGCCATTAGCGGGTGGCTGCCCCCTACTTCTCTCGCCGCCGCCCCACGAACCCAGCCCTGAGCAACCACTACAGGTTTCTGTTTCTCCAGACTTGCCTATTCTGGAATCATACCATAATGTGGGCTTTTGTGACTGGTTTCTTTCATTTAACATAATGTTTTCAAGGCTCACCCACGGCGTAGCGTGTAGCGGTACCTCGTTCCCTTTTACGGCTGGGTAATAATTCCATGGTATGGATGGACGGTCCTTGACTTTTCCATTCATCTGCAGAAGGACATTTGAGCTGCTTCTACTTTTTGGCTATTAGGAACAATGCTGCCGTGAACACTTGTGTACAAGTTTTCGTGTGGACATATGTTTTCAGTTCTCTTGGATATGTGCCCAGGGGTGGGACTGCTGGGTCATCTGCTAACTCTGCCTAACCTTTTGAGGAACTGCCAGATTATTCTTCTAAAGCAGCTGTACCATTTCACATTCCCACCAGCAGTGTGTGATGGATTATTTTTATCATACGAAATCCTGAAACAACACCTTTGATCCCGTGGCCCTGTCTAGCTAACACCCCATTTCTCATGTCTCTGCACCCCTTTACAGCTACACTGAAAATAAGTGGCCTCCCTTACTTATTTCCAATTTCTCGCCTCCAGTTTCCCTTGGAACGTTACTATGAGACTTGGTCCCTGGCACTCCACCAAAACGGCTCTTGTCAGGATCACCAGTGACCCCGCCATTGCCAAGTACACTGGCCATTTCTCAGTCCTCATTACCTGATCTCTCTGCAGCTTTGGGCGTGGCTGGTCATTCCCTCCTTCCTAAAGCACTTTTTCCTCTTTGACTCTGGGATGGACACCTCCCTCCTCCTCCCGCATTGGCTATCTCTCGCCCAACGTCTAAACTCTGGGACCCCAGTGCTCAGTGTTCAGACCTCTTCTCTGTCCACTTACACTCTCAGAGTGGCTGTAACCAGTCCATGACTTTAAATTCTTGGACTTCCAAATTTACACTTCCGCTTGACTGCCACACTCACCTAACCACCCACTTGACATCTCTATCCACCAGACCCGCCATGCCCAAAATAGTACTATGGGGGTTCCCCACCAAACCTGCTCCTCCCACCACCCTCCTCCGTCTCCCTCAATGTCAACTCCATCCTTCTAGTTGCTTGGGCAAAAGCCCTGGAGTCATCCCTGAGCCCTCTCTCTCTCCCACAGCTCACATCCAATCCAACAGCAAATCCAGTTGACTTTACTTCCTCAATACCCACCCACACACACACTCCTGACCACTTCTCATCCCCTTGGCCATGCCTGGGTTCCAGCCAGAGGCACCTCTCACCCGGAAGGAATTCCAGCTCCTGGATGAATTCACCTGGAGGGTGCTTTCTAGCAGATCTCCCTGTCCCGCCCTTGACCCCTCAGATTCTCCATGGCAACCAGAGTGATCCTTCAAAGAAGGAGCCAGAGCACGTCGCTCCTCTGCGCAGATGGCTCCCATTTCACCCGGAATAAACTCCAAAGTCCTTGCCTGGCCTGCAAGACCCTCATGATCTGCTTCCCACTGCCGCCTGGCTACACGTCTGACCTCTCTCCCCTCCTGTTCCAGCAACACTTAGCTGCCCTGAACGCAGTGCACGCGTCTTACCTCAAGGCCTTTCGTTTGTTCTCCCCGTTTGCAATGGAAGGTGCGACCCCCGAATAGCCACACGGCCTGCTCCCTTACCTCCTTCGGGTCTTCACGCAGACGCCCCATTCTCAGCAAGGCCCTCCCTGGGCATACTAACCTAAAGCAACCCCTTCCCTCACCCTTCTTTCTGTGCTTTATTCTTCTCCTCACCAACGCCATCCAGCATCCCCTTTATCTCACGTTGTCTGTCTCCCACCACTAAAACCCAAGCTCCCCGGGGGCCAGGAAGTTTGTCTGCTTCGTTCACCGCTGGATCCCAGGGCCCACAACAGTGCCCAGAGGAGAGCGGGCCTTCGATGAGCCTTTGCTGAATGAAGGAATAAATGAACGATGGCTATGTGGGCTGTTTTCAATCTTTTGCTACTCAAACAAAATGCTGTAATGACCAATATTGTACACAGATCGTTTGGCTTGTGGGTAAGTACGTCTGCAGGACAAACACCGAGAAGTGGAATTGCTGGGCCAAAGGGCATGAGCACTTATAATTTTAATGAACATCCCCTTGAATTTTTGAGAGTTAAAAAAACACACCATCATCCACCACGTTACGCTGAGTAGATCACATGATTAACGGCGTGGTACCCCACACTGACTTGGGTTTTTAACTGGGTGGGGAAAAAGTAATCAGGACAGAAGTGGTTTGAGGAATTCAAGAAGTTCATTAGGCACTAACATGAGTTGATGTCACGGTATCCTGACCACATGGCGCCTGTCATACTCAGTAACTGCTTGAAGTCACGGACCGAATGTCCAGGCCCTATAGCTTGGACCATCTCTGATGTTGCATGACTTTATAGGACGAGGCACCTGTGGTCCAGGTATTCAGCACATCTGTGGGGAGCCTACGCTTCCCTCAGGGTGCTCAGACGTCCTGGCCAGAACTCTCCTTGGCCTCTGCCACGGCTGCCTGATGGCATGACCCCTGTCATTTACATTGTGGTCGGCATGAATGGGGCAGTGCCCAGTCACACAGTGTGCGACCACAGCCCCAGCACCCTGTAGCACTATTCCAGGGCAAGAGCTTGTAATGGTTCCCGGGGTCCTCACATCTCACCAGTCCTGTCCTGGAACGGTCACAGCTCAGCCAGGCCTGGGTCGTCAGACGGTTGTTTCTGGGAGTGGGCCTTTGTGCAGGTGGTCTGGAAGGGCTAGTCCACAGGAGCCTAACCCCAGCCATCGCTGCTGGCCTCACCTGCCTCTAACAGTGGCACAGGCTGTGATCCTTGCCGGAGGACATCCTCTGAGGCCCTCGGGCCCCCTTTCCCTGACAAACACATCCCTCCAGGGTCAAGGGCAGGGCCTCAAGATGGGCCCCGCAGATCCCCTCCAGACGGAATGTCACGAGGGCTAAGCAAGCCAGGGGCCACACCCCCTGGTTCTTGGTGGCCTGGCTCCTCTAGGGCCTTCTGGATTTATTTCTTCATCCTTCACCACCTAAAGACTCCGGCCTCTGCAGATGCGAAAGCGGAGCCACTGAACACCCAGCAGAGGGTTTTGAAAAGGAGTGCCCCTGCTGTTCAAAGTGCACATCAACCATTCACGCCCGTCTGATGGACGATAATTGAAGCCTAACAGATGTGGACCAACCGGGACGCCCGTATACAACTGGTGGGAGTGTCGACAGATGCAACCACTTGGGAGAGCAATTTGGCAACATCTTGTAAAGCTGAAGCTATGCATACCCTTCGGGACAGCAAGTCCACTCCTAAACACATATGTCCTGGAGAGCTGTGTGCTCGCAAAGCCCTGTGTAATGATGTTTATCACAGCACTATCAGCAGTGGTGAACACTGGCGAAATCTTAAGAATGAAGAAAATCAATTTTAGTTTGGTGCTACAGTGGAATACTATATAGCAGCGAAAATGATGCACTGGAGCTACACATATCTTTATAGCTGGATCTCAAAAAAGTGTTGGGCAAAAATAAAAGCAAGTCACTGAAGGTGGCATATAATATGACACTATTTATGTAAAGTTGAAAAGTATGCACAAATGGCTCTATGCTGTTTATAGATACACATACATGTATTACAAAAAAATTTAAATATTTTACCAGGATGAATCCCGAATTCAGGATAGTGGTTATCTTTAGGGAAGAAGGGGATGGGATGAGGGTGAGCTATAAAGATATGGTACCTGTAATGTTTTATTCCTTAAGCATGCTTATTATATTGGTATGTACGTGTGTTTTTATGCCTGAGATATTTCATAAAGAAAAAAGAGGTTTTCAAGAGTGTCTGATTCAGACGGGGAGCAGAGTTGTGTGTGCTGGGCCCGGCAGCTGATGTCACAATTCGCTTCCCTTGCTCCTGGAATTAAACACCGGGGCTGTGCTAACACCACCAGGGGCCCCTCTGGAGGCCTGGGTGCAAGGCCGCATTTATGACCATCTCCAGAGCACGTCAATTCCTCATAAAGCTCGGTCAAGGAAAACTGAAAGACTCAAGTGTACGCATTAGACTGATTCTGGAAATATAGCTGGAGTAATTCATAAAACAATTGGCTTTCTTCTCATGGCCGATATCCCCTGAAGAAGCCAGGTTTGCATTTTCTTCCTTTGTCAGATACCACGTGTTCCCAACCACCCTGTGCCAGCCACGTGGCCCAGGAGTCACACTCATGCCTCCAGAGACTAACAGCTTCATAAAGTGGGCCTCCGTGACCGTTCCCATAGAAACCTCAGAAGGGGCTTCCCAGTGAGCCGAGGGCCCATTTCTGGCGTCCAGTGTACAGGGAGCCAAGTGTGTTCTGTGCATACTGAACACCGCCACCTGCCAGAGACAGTCAGAGGGCGTGGGGATCTCTAGCCCTGTGTCATCAGTACGCACGTTCTGTGTAAGCGTGTGCGTGTGTGTGTGTGTGTATGTGAACATGTGTGACACAACTGAGGGTCGCTGTTGGGGGCCTCAAGCTGGTGGGGTTCTGTCCTGTGCCCGTGGACTGGCGTCTCACCAGGCCCTGCTGGGTGTTGATCTGTCCGCTGGCATCTGGACGTGCACCTTCCAGCCTGCCTGGTGGGGTTACTAATTACATGGCTTGGGGAACCTTGAAGGGCATCCCAACCTGCACTGAAATTCTCTTACTCTCCGTGGACTGGCTCATGCCAGCCGTGCCCAGTGGTTCTAAAGGGGAATAGACTGGCAGGGACACAGGGTGGGCAGAGACCTCCCGGAGGAACGCCTGTGGGGCGGGCACAGTGGTCCTGTGCGGCCCCTCACTGGGCTTCTGGGAAGATGAAATGAGAGGAGGTGCAGATGGGTTCGGTGAGGGTAAAATCTCATCCATGTGACCTGTCATCTTTACAGCAACATTGTTCCCCCGATTTGGGTACAGGCTGGGATTCCTGGGGACCTCCCTTCTCCCTCTTAGTCATCGTCTTGGTTTCTGCTGTCACAGAGGCACCCCATGAAACCCCCAGCACTCCCTGACTTCCCACCATTGCCTCAAGCACGCCCGGTGTTTTTCCACCCGTCCGCCCTGTGGTTCCTTTGGCCGCAACGCCCTGCCGCTCACTGAAATCCTATCTGCTCCCACCTCCTCCCTGAAGCTTCTTCTGGTTTCACCCAAATCACCGTGAGTCCTTCTCCTTGCAACCCGTTGGGCAGGGCCGAGGCTCCGCCCCCAGTGCGTCTGCCAGAGACTGACACAGAGCAGGTCCTCCGTGAGTGTGACGCTGCCTGAGGCTGACAGCCGGAGGGGCGGGGGTGCCCCCCGGGCACCTACCT
Source organism: Mormoops blainvillei (assembly GCA_004026545.1). NCBI lineage: Eukaryota > Metazoa > Chordata > Mammalia > Chiroptera > Mormoopidae > Mormoops > Mormoops blainvillei. The sequence goes on from PVJD01003315.1 coordinate 60,001, forward strand.
TGGGGGTGAACATGTGCAGAATGCCGTCGATGGCACCTCGCAGCAGCAGACCCCGGACCAGGAAGCAGGCCAGCACCACGTAGGGGAAGAGGGAGCTGAAATACATCACCTGCAGAGAAGACAAGGACCCACCGTGAGGCAGGACCCCTCCTCCACTACCACCTCCTTCCCTGCTCACAGCTGGGGCACTCGAGCCTCCTCTGATAGCTGCAAAAAGCAGAGCCCCGGGACCCCTGGGCACAGGGCCAATCCCACCGCATGTCTGGCCTAGAGCCAAGGCAGAAGCAGGAGCACAGAAAAGCTGGAGTCAGCGGGGCCGGGCCTGGGCTGCCTTTCTCCTTTCAAGGGCTGGCAGGGCTGCGCCGAAGCCGCCCTGCGCCCGAGGGCCGCCAAGGGGGCGAGGGGCGCTTTGCTCTCCCTTCCTCATTTTTCTCAGTTCTCAAACATGCTTTTCTGTCGCTGCCTCCAGTGGACCCCCTGAGGAGCTCCCTTGTCCTTTGACAGAAGGCAACCAGGAGGTTACAGTCAGGGCTCCCAAGCAAAAACATCAGAAGAAGATCCTGCCTCTTGTGATTATAAATCGTGCGCCATTTTTTAGCATGTGTGTTTCTTGTGCATCTCCCTACCTGCCACATGCCTGGCACAGAGCCCCACGTAAGGAAGACGGGCACCCAGTGTCTGTGGCACTGAAACAGATCAGGAGGGTCGCTTGGGCAGGGTGGGGAGAAGGTTAGGAGCATGCATGTCCGCAGAGTGTCCGAGTCCACAGCTAGACCACCTGTGTGTTCATCTTGGCTCTACCACTGACGAAGCACGTGACCTTGGACTATTTGGGTAGCTTCAGCCTCAGCCTCCATCTCCTCCTCTACGAAATGGGCACAATACTCCTAACTCACAAGGTCATTGTGGGTCAAATGCATTCGAACACTGATAACGGCCACAGCGGGTCAGCTCCAACCTTGGCCTTCAGAGAGGGAAGGGGAGGTGGCGGAGACCACACTACTGTTCCAAGGCTTAGCTCCCTTGCTCATCAAACCCGGTAAAGGGCCCGGGACCCCAGGCAGACAGCCAGCGCTCTAACTCCAGCTCTGGATGGGTAGGCTAGCTGCGTGATCTCAGGCAAGGGGCTTCCCCCACCTCTCCTGGCCTCGGTTTCCTCATCTGAAAAACGAGCGGACTGGGCAACAGGGTCCCTAAAACCTTTCCAGCCCTGGAAGTCCATAAATACTGACACATGACGAAGAAGAATGAGCCCTTATTTGAAGGAGAGCTGAACTGCAGGGAGGAGTGGGGGGCTTGGCAGAGACCCGTGTGGAGCCCCCTCAGAGGGGCTACAGTACTGCAGCAGTGACACTCCATCGCCCCCTCGGGGGACCTGCGTCCTCATCCTGGCTCATCCAGCGGCCAAGCCCACCCACAGGACTGTGCGTGGGGTGACCCGGGTTTCTTAGCCCCCCGCCCTCCCGGCCTTTCTCAGGCCGCACGGGTCCGAGTGCCGCTCCCCAGCTCACCTTCCCCGAGGACTGGATGCCCTTGACGACGGCCAGGCCCACAATGGTCCAGGCCAGGAGGAGGCACAGGGTCATCTTCCAGTTGAGGCCTCCACTCTCCGAGATGGAGTTGGAGATGTCCAGGGCCTCTCGGTACCAGAAGTAGGTGGTGGCCGAGCTCTTCTCACACTCCGCCTCCACCACTGCAGCAGCAAAGGTCTCGTGGCGGGGCTGCGGGGCCACCGCCCCTGCCGGACCCCCCCCCCCCGCCCACCAGGGCAGCAGCGGGCAAGGGGGCAGCAGGGAGGCGCTGGGCCTGCTCTGGGTCAGCCGAGATCTGTCAGACCCTCGGGACTTCTGGGCTCCTGATAAAGCCTGGGGGGCTTCAGGACACACTGTTCTACATTTCCACTCATAGTACCCCCTGCTCACATGCAGGGCAGGAAGGGTTAGGCAGAACTGGCCTCTAGTTCCTCGGGAAGGTCCTGAGCTGGGGGTTGATGACCTGGATTCCCATCCCTTGGTTAAATTGGTGGTGTGACCATGGGGAATGTTGTTTCTGGGCCTCAGTTTACCCACCTGTGAGGTAGGATAAGCAACCAGGCTTTTATAGAAAGGGCATGCAAATTAAGGCTGCTTCCCAAGAGGATGGTGTTTGAATAGCACCCAGTAGCTGGTACCAACTAGAGAAAAGCCACCACGTCCGGAGTTTTACCTGCACTCCCTAGTTCATTCAATCCCCATAAGAACTCTGTGGGGCAGGCTGGTGAAAGGGCATCTGAAGGGGCAACGAGGACCAGAGAGGGCAGGCGTCTTATTCAAGGTGACACAGCACTCAGTGCGATTCCAAATCTGTGCCGAAGTCTCTTAGGCACATGTCCCTCCTTCCCAGGACAGGGCCGGTGGGGGTCCCCAGCGGGGCACACTCAGGGGTCCCGTACTTGCCTGCCACAGTCCCATTCCTGACAACAGGACATTCACTCCAGGGAAGCGGGTACTGGAAGGACTTGAAGAAGTAGAAGATGCTCCATCCGATAATCACATTATAATACAGCCCAACAAAGAGGCAGACCTAAGGACGAGAGTTCGTGGTGGGGGTCACGGAGGTGGCGGGGCTCTCCTCCACCCTTCCCCCACCCCACCCAAGGCTCAGCGCCCGGCGGGCCACACACAGCGCATGGCACAGCCTTGGAGGAGGAGGGGGGATGAGACCCGGCAGCCGAAGGCCCCTCCTAACCCTCCCTTCACCTGGTATTCAAAGAATCCGCAGAGGAATGTTTCCAATATTAAAGTTCTCTCCTTTAAGCAATAAACTCTTAACACGTTAATCTTTTCCAGTTTGAAATTCGTCTAAGATGCTTAAAGCACTTCCCCCTCCTTTCCTGATGCCTCAATATCACAGTTCCAGAGCTGTCCTAGGACCCTGGGGACACGCACAGCTGTAGCCTCAGTGGTCAACTATGCCCAGACTGCGGAGCCTTTCGAGATTTTTCTGGATGCTTCTTATTGGTTTCCTGTGTCCACTCCTCTGTCAGGACACTACTCTCCCTCGGTGCTGTCTGTAGTCCACCTCTCAAAGGACATCAGTTCTCATGTTTTGGAGGCATGGTAACTAACTTGGGTAGAACTGACCGAGGGTCTCAGACATTTCCTTGAAAGCAATGCTTTCTCAGGCGTGGATCTGCTGCATGAATGGTGACAGGCCCCTCTATCTTCCGGGGCCTAGCTACCGTACGCATTGGTGACACGGCTGGCCGGTGTGACAGCTGAGGGCCCCCCGCTTCGCTGATTTCATCTGCGCCCTGGCGTGCGGGAGCAGACAGCCTACAGCACCCTTATGGGGGTATCGAGGGAGAGGGACACCCGCTACCTTTACTGGGTGCTTTCAGTCCAAGGGGGGACCCCACTCACACCCGTGGCCAGCCCCCGCACAGGGGGTGTGTCTGTGCACAGGCAGTGCTGGCACAAGAGGGGCAGCTGCCCAGACCCTCCTCGGTCTCTGAGCCAGGGTTGGGCTGGTCCTGCTGCCACACCTCACAGAATGCTCAGTCCCTTCCAGAAGCAGATTCCAGTTTTTAGCCCAGGTGTGAGTGCGGGCACCCACAGGCTTCATCCCTAAGGGACGCTGGGTGTCCTCACCTACAGCACCAAGCCAGGGCCTATGGATGAGCCAAGGGACCTCATGACACTCCCCACCCTGGGGTCGCCCTGCCTCCCGTTGCTCCAAAGTCTCACCTCTCCTGGGCTGGCCCTGTCCAAGTCTCCCTCCAGCTCTGCTCAGGAGCACAGCAAAATGGCAAGGAGATCCCGTGCCACCCACTCGCCCAGGTAAAATGCTCTTTGACCAAAGAAAGAGAAAGGGCCTCCCTCGTGGGGAGCGGATGGGCTGGTGAGCAGAGAGGAGTATCCAGGGTGGTCTACATGCCCCCAAAAACCCCAGCAGAGACGTCCCAGCCTCCTCCTCAATAACAACCCCCAATTTAGATCCTGCTTCAGGCCATGGAGCCAACTTTGGGTTGAGGGTGTCACGTGGTCCTGAGACGCCAGCTGGGAGCAGTTCTCCCGTGGAAGGTCTCCTTCCCGGCCCTTGACCTGGCCCCGGGCTCTGGTCTGGAAATCCTGTACCCAAGGGCAACCCCTCTGCCTCCCGCTATGTGCCCAGGGCCAGCCCCCGACTCACGATGCAACTGGAGAAGCCGATGCCCCCCAGGCGGGGACACACGTAGTGCCAAACGCCGATGCTGCCCCGACGGATCCTCTGGCCCACCGCCAGCTCCAGGAAGAAGAGTGGGATCCCAATGACGATCAGCAGCACCAGGTAGGGCACCAGGTAGGCGCCTGCGCAGGAGGGAGGGGCGTCACAGGGTGGATGGAGCACGGCACCCGGGGAAGGCAGGGTGGGCAGCCACGTCCGGTAGTCCTGCGCGCCTCTCTGATCATCTCAAACTGTCGCCGGTCCTTGGGCTCTTTGGGAATGGTCTGGCTCATACCTGTGACCTACCACACACTGGCCCCCTAGACCCTTCTTCTTCCCCTTGACTTCCCTGACCTGCAGCACTAAGGGGGGATCCAGGCATACATCAGTGCCTCCCACTTGCAAGGCTAGACCCAAAGACAGGCAGGTAGGCAGGCAGGTGGGCAGACAGTTGCTGTCCTGCCTCTCGGAATCTGCATGTCAGGTCACATACTGACAGACACACTCACCTCATCACCTATGAGGTGGACACCTGTTCACAACCCCTCCCACCCACAGAGCAGCAGCCCAGATGGAGCGGGCCCCCACGGAGGCACAGAGCCTGGGGCACAGTTTTCCCCACGTCAGCGCCAGACACTGACGCAGCAGACCAGGCATCTCCAGGGAAGCAGGGCTTGGAAGCTCTCCAGGGAGAAGGGTCTGACCAGCCTGGCCATTAATCTACAGGAAACTGGGAGGAACGGGCGAGAAATTAGCAGTTCAGGAAAGTATAGCTGGGAGGATCATAAGGGATAGAACAGATATCACTAAAGATTCCAAACGATAAATTAAACTTGCTGTCCAGGGCCTCGCTGCACACACAGTCTCATTTCCAAGTGACAGAGCATTTAGCAGGAGAATTAAAACTGCATATGGACACGGACGAGCGACCCCGTTGAGAGCTGTGCCAATGACGCCGTCCTGTTAGCAATGCTGCTGGCACAGCCCTGCCTGTCTGCCGAACGGTGCCAGAGCAGCACTGGTCACCAGTGCCCTGGCGGTCCCCCCAGACCACGCCCCGCAAACTCCAGAAGACCCTCCAGCCACACCACTCTGCCCCCCCCACGACATGGCATCCTGCATGCTCCCCAATATGTGCTCAATCTGCCAAGCAACCCAGGGGATCGGCATCTTCTAGGCCCAAGACCCGGCACGTGGCAACAGCCAGGTGTTAGCTACTCTGCACCAGGCCTGTGTGGTAAGGGAACACCAGGGCAAAAGAGTGCTCAGGTGCTATCCTGGGCAAGCTGGCAGGACCTCCAGGTTCACATGAGCAATGTCAGCATGTGTATACACACACACACACACGTCACACAGAACCAGCTGAGCACACACATGCTGAGGGGTCCAACAGGGCTGACTGGGGGAGGGTTCCCAGGTGGGCAACGCACTTAGCCTCACACAGCAGCCTCTGGCCCACTAACTCACACGTGCACGGTCACAAGCACGTGCAAGTTCAACGCGTCCCTAACAAGCAGCCCCAGCATGACACTAAAAGGAAGGAACGTCTCTCTTTGCACCTAGTTCTGTCTCTCGGTCTTGGGCCCAGGGAAATGGAAGAGGAGAGCAGTGACCTGTAGGACAGCAAAGGGACACAGCCATACTAGTTCCATATCTCGCCCACGTGTCCTTGGGTGGGCAAGGCGTTCAGGGAAGCGGGTTTCAGGGTGTCGGAGAAGGAGGTCGGTATCCTCTCTGGATGTGTCTCTCCTCTCCCCAAAGAAGAGGGAAAGCCTCCATGTGGGTGCTGTCCAAAGAGCGATCTGCAGCAAGGACCAGCTACCTGGCACCCGCCACCCTTTACGCGGGCCCGTCCACCGCAGCCAGGTCCCAGGGCACTGTCTTGACTACTGGTCTCCGCACCAGGCTGAGGTCTCGTTCACCGCATGGCTCAGGGCTTGCGGGCTGCGTGGGCAGGATTTCTGGGTAATCAGAGGTAGCTTTTCATATCAACTTTTGTTGAAATCATGTGCAAAGGCACCCTCTACCACCTCAGGAGGTATAGCTTAGGGGTATGCCTGGATTTCCTAGATGGTCGGGGCCGTCAGGAGCCGCAGGCCATCCGCCTGCTGGGCGAGAGCACTGCTCAGGGTTAGGAAGTTTGGCAGGTGATGGCTGCAGGGACTGGCTCCGGAGGCCTCCGGGATCGCTGACAGCCTCTCTCGGTCTACACTTTGGGTCTCGTTCGTGCCAGCCCTGAGGTCACGCCTGGGATCCAAGATGCCTCCTGAGTAGGGGTTGAGACCCAGACTCTGGGGAGCAGACGGGGTGTAATACTGGAGTAAGACCTTCCAGGGGGATTCAAACTCAGGGGGGCGGCATGAGGGTCCCTCCTACCTGGGAGGCGGTAGGTGTGGTGATTGCATGCTCAGGCCTGGGACTGAGCTGTCCAGGTTTGAATCCCGACTGTAACGCTAGCCATGTGACCTTGAGCAAGTTACCTAACCTCTCTGTGCCTCAGTTTTGCAGTCTCTAAAATGAGGATGATAATAACATGGGGTTGTTGGGGGCATTCGATGGTTGACCCACGTGAAACTGGTGCTTTGATTGTTTCAAGATGCTCGACTATCATCAGTTTCATCTATTTCAGCCCAATATCTAATAAGTACCTAGGACACTGCCTAGCACCTCGTAAGCATCTATTAACAACGGCCGGAAGTCACTCTTCACAATGTGTAAGATCCTATGTTAAGCATCCTACATGTAAAGCTCTTTCCATCCTCCCCGCTATCCTGTGAGACAGGAAGTACTGTTATTCCCACTTTACAGATGAGGAACAGAGAGGCAACAGAGAGATGAAGCCGCACACCCAGCGCTGACTGGCTGGGCAGCGGACTGGAACCCAGGCTGGCCAGGATCTAGACAGGTCTTAGCGCTTAGCAATTCCTGGGGAGTCTCACTCTGTAATCCTGAGCTCCGCCCTGCAAGTGTTCCAATTCTGCCTAGGACAGGGGCTGTTCCTTTTCACCCCTCAGCCCAGCCAATCTGCAGGGCACCCTGAGGCCAGCAGGCCTGCCTCTTACCGCCTCCGTTCTTCTGGCACAGGTAGGGGAACCTCCAGATGTTGCCAAGGCCCACGGAGAAGCCGATCTGGGCCAGGATGTACTGCAACTTGCTGTTCCAGGCCGGTCGGTCCTCAGCATCCAGCTCCTCCTCCGCTGCCGCCTGCTTGCCCCCTGCCCCGCCCGCCATATTTAGGACGCTCTGCTTGTAGTCCACGGGCTCCTCGAGGGCCAGCAGGTCGGCCACCGACTCCGTGACATGCTCGTTGCTGTGCTCACGCTGGGTCACCTTGCTGTTCTTCGGCATTGGTGCCACCGGGGCCACGCGGCCCTGCTCCCCAGCACACAGAGAAGGTGGGGCTCGGCTGCCGTCAGCTGCTTCTCATCCGGGACCTGTGAAGCCAGGTGGGCAGGAGAGGGTTAGCCAGCCGGACCAGAGAGGTGGGAGGCTCCGGTGGACACAACCAAATCAACTCCTTGTCACACGCGCGGAGCTGGTTGGTGGCATGCAACGGTGAGCTGGCCTTGCCCCCGCAACCGGAGGCGCCCGCTGAGGAGCCCAAAGTCTGCAGACTCAGTTTCCCCACAGCCCTATTTGACCAACATTAGAAAGAAAAGCCTAATGAGGCAGAAGAGGCCACAGCAGACACCAAACCCAAACCCAAACCCAAAAGCAGGGTCATCCACGGCAGCATCGCTCTCTCTCATCAAAGCAGATATGAGCGCTCACGGCTGACCGCGTGGAAGCCCCAGCGCCGTCGGCTCCCAGGGTCAAGCAGGTTGTGCCAAGTCCAAGTCCTCTTGTTCTAATGAGCCTAAACCTCCTGCTGAGACCCAGAGAAGCCAGTGGCTGCCTTCTCTGGGGTCCTCCTGTTCCAAACGTCATTGTGGGCCCACAGCCTCTCAGGCGCTGGTTACAAATGCAGAGTATCAGGCTGCCTCCAGCCCTTCTTAGTCTTTCTCTGTACTTTTTGTAGGCTCCCTGGGTGACTCAAGGGCTATGAACATGGGAGTTGAGGGGAGGCTATCGTTCTCACCGTGGGGGTCCCTGGACGCCAGCCCCCGTGGTTCTTTCGCTCCCCAGGCAGGAGTGTCTGCCGGCCAGGCTTGGCTAAGGATTCTGGCACCAGAGCCCTGGAGGTGTCTGCTCGGTGCCAACAAATCCTGGGTCATCGCTCACCAATGACATTATCTGAGGGCCACCGCAGCCAAGAGCCGGTTCTCCATCCTTCAGCGACAGTTTTACAGCAGATAGTGTCTGCTCAGCATGGGGGGGGGGGGGGGGCGGGAGGTGGCACCTTCCCCTGCCAATCCTCATCCGTCTTTCATGCTTCCTCTTAAAGAAACAAAGCCCCCTGGAAGAGAGCCCTTTGAAGGATCCAGCGTTCAGCTGTATTTCGAAGCACCTCCTCATTAGGGGGAGATCAGAGAATTTTAAATTAAACACACGTACACCTGGCCTGCAGTTGCCCTCGTCTTTCTAGGGATGTAAATTACCTGGCTCCGTAATTACTTAACTAAGGGACGTGCTAACTCTGGAAGCCAGCTCCAGTCCGTTCCCCTCGGATGGGCCACCTGAACAGCACGGGCAAGGGCATGGTGCTGCAGAAGTGCGCCAGGCTGCCCTCCCTGCTGGGCTGGACCCAGGTCTTCTGGCAGACACCAGCAAAGACCAGCCTTCGAGGGGACCTGGCCAGCTGGGGACAACTGTCCACGCTGGTCTGTGGGGTTAGCCAACCCTCCCAGGCCAGGCCGCGGACCACATCAGCGGGGGACACTTCCCTGTCCTCTTCCTCCAAGGGGGACAGTGAGTCTTTAGTGACTGCCCCCTGCCACCCCAGGAATGGTCAGGGTCTTGGGCTTTGGAGTGACTGGGACAGAAGCAACCTGCCTAGAAGACTCCAGAATTCCCAAGAAGAAATGCAGCTCTCTGTTGGGACTCCGCAGTGGGTCAGCTGAATATCCCATCGTGTCCTGGAGGTGCCCCAAGGTGGGACTGTGTGTCTGTGGGCCCCGTGGGCCCTCAGCCCCCCTGAGCTACTACACAAGCAAATAGTGCCTCAGGGCATTATGCACTGGGGAGGCCTGTGTTCTTGCTGGGTTTGAAGGATAAACCCCTCCCCCCGACCCGCCCACCTCAGCAGCAGCAGGTCCCGGTCCCCAGGGCATGCTGAAATGGAGCGCACCCGAGGTGCATGCAATGGCTGCTTGTCTAGCTTCCCCACCTCTCCTACAGCTGGCAGAGAATGTTTATTAAGCCTAGAGCTGGGGACAAGGGCCTGGGACCCGCTGGAGGCCGCATGGGCAGGGCGCCGCAGCTCAGCGCCCGGCTCCAGCTTTCTGCCTGCAGCAGGATCTGATCAGGGCAACCTGCAACGCATTACGTTTGATTTACTGCGCATCCTGCCACAACTGGAGAAAAGCAAGGGGGATTCCGCACGTCTGCAGAATTTATCTCAATGCTGACCCCATAAATAGCCCGGTGAGTGGCAGCTCTGGTCACCAACATGAGCAAGGGCTGGGGGGATGGGGAAGTATCATTCTAAACTAGGGGGATGCAAGGGCAAAATTAGCATGCTGTGGCAAAGCCGGAGATACCACAGGAAACAGCTCAAAACGAGTTGCTTCTTTCTCCCCCAGACATCGCCGCCATCCCTGATGTGCAGAGCACCCTGCATTGCAGGGTGGGGCCCGGGGGCCTCCAGGGCTCAGCTCGGCAGGACACAAGTGCAAGCTGAGGAACGGGGCTGGGCTGTAGCTGTGACTAGACCCTTCCGTGCACAGTGAATGTGCTCAGGTGACAACCCCTGAGTCTGACACTTAACATGTGAAAGCTTGGGGGACCCTAGCACCATTCTCATTTTATGTATGAGGAAACGGAGGCCCCGAGAGAGCACCTGGACAGCCCAAAGCCCCTGGGTGAGACCCTTCGGGGGGTGAGCACAGCAGGAAGACAGTGGTGGTGAGGATGAGCGGCTCTGAAGTCAGACAGGCCCTGGTTTGAGCACTCCCGCTTCATTGACTCATTCCTTCATTCATTCGCTCCATACTCATTTCCTGACTGACTCTGCTCAAGTGTCCCCTCCTCAGGGACGCCCTCCTAGACCATAAAATAGCAACCCTCCAGATTGCAACCCCCACAGCCCACCCTGCGCTCTTTTTCTCTCTAGCAAGTATCACCACTGGCCCTTGTACGTCTTTTTCTTTCTTTAGTAGCTGGCCCTTCTAGAAGAAGTATGAATTCCACAAAAGGAAACTCTCAGCCTGTTTCGTTCGCTGCGGCATCCCACACACCTAGAACAGAGGGAAGACGGACACAGCTCACACCACACGGCTGTCAGCACCCAGGTCTCCTCACTCCGGCGCTCTCTCCATGATTCTAAAGGGGAGGTGGCGGCCAGCAGCGACTTGGAACAACCGCCCCTCCCCACCCCACCTTCCACCTGGCATCCCTGTGCTGGTGAAGGGCAGCTTTGAGACCACGTTGGAGGAATCCAACATGTACCCAGCCAATGGCCCCAAAGCATGATCTGGGACAAGCGCCAGGATCAGCGAAGGACCCAAGAGGGGGGCCAGCCGTGATCCAGGTGCTGGGAGGCTGGTGCCTGACCCATCACCAACCAGCTGTGCAAACTGGCAAACGGGTACCATGGTCCTGACCTCCCGGGGTCTCAGTTTCCCTGTGTGTGAAATGCATTGGTCTGGATGATCTCTGAGGCCCCTTCAGCTCTGCGTATATCCAGGGTGTGCCCCCACGCAGGTGAGCGTGAGGCCTGACGTGCCCGGGTTCTAGCCGCTGCCAGTTCTTGGGCCTGTCTGTCAGGCCACCCGCATCCTCTGAGAGCTCACTGGGGCCTCGTGGGGACACTCTGACAGCCAGCCCAGCTGTACGGGAATTCTCCCCTGGGAGTGGCTGGGTGGGTTGGGAGGTTGCTTTCGTAAGCAGCACGTGAGGTGCAGTTCCACAACATTCTCTGAAAGGGACGCCTCCTTTCCTCAAAGCGCAATGCAGGGGCTGGAGGGCCCGGAAAGCCCTGTGCCGGCCTGTCACCTAGCAACCGTGCAGCTTAAAGCTCAGAGCGCCATACGTGAGGGAGGCAGGACTGAGCCACTGAACTGTGCATCTTCCTAAAAAAGAGAAAAAAATCACCAACTAGGAGGCAGGCAGGTAAAAACATCTCCTTTTCCGGGGGCCGAGGGCTTCAATGACAACTTTTCAAGCACAGCTCTCAGCCATTACCTCAAGGGGTGCGGGATGGTCGCTTGCCCCAGACCAGGGCCGAGCTGGAGCCCCTCTGCCCCACGGCAGCCAGGGCCCTTCTGGAATGCTGAGGTCAGCCCTCTGAGCATCCACCTCCTGGGGTTAGGGTGTCTCTCCCTTGGGAAGGTCGTACCATGTAACTCAAGGGAGTCACTTATTTTCCAAGTCAGACCCCCGGGGAGCTGCGTGGAGAAGCAGCCATCTTTGGGAAAGCAGGCGGCAGGTGGCCACAGACGCCGCAGTGCCCTGCGTCTCCGAACCCCATGGGGCGTGCCCAGCTTGCCGCCTTGGGCCTCTTGGCTGTGGAGAGAGTGCTATGCGTTCTTAAGTGCAAACCTCTACATCGGGGAATCCGGAGCAGTGAAGAACCCCCAGACCCCCAGGACCTCAAGACAAGGTCCAATCCAAGACTAACACGGGGTGAGAAGGGAGCAAGGTCGGGGCCCCCCTCTCCGAGAACTTGACAGCTTCCTGATTTCCGCGTGACAAGCCATTTTGGCCCCAACAACTCTCCTAATTACCTCAGAGCCTCTGGGCTTCCACCGAGCCCAAAACAGGTCACTGTGATCAGAAACATAAATTGTCCTCCAGATTATTTTTAATTGTTTTACTGAAACCTCTGGCAGTCGCCTGGAGCAAACTGCTCTTGACAGGCCCTGGCCTTGACCTGGTGGCCGCTCTCCTCGGCTCTTCTCACCCAGGACACCCAGGTGGGGACCTGAGCACCCTTCTTGACCTCTCGCCTCCTGCGTCCTCCATCCAAAAGTCACCGAGTCCCGTCGGCGTGTTCAGATCTGTCCTCTTCCCCACCCCTCACCTCTGGACCAGACCCTCCCTCTGTTGGATGCCAGCAGCAGGCTCCCAGCTCACTTCTCTTCTAGGCCTTCGGAGGCAGCTTCTTGAAATGCCACGTCGCCTGGCTCCGACAGCTGTGGCATTTACAGCTCCTCTACTGGGCCCCCTCCACCTCTCATCCCCCGCCCGCCCTCCACTCCCGCTGCGAATCCCACCCCATCCTCCGCCTACTGCAGCCTCCAGTCTTCGGAGGTGCGGCTGGAGGTCCACCCGTCTGGCTTCACAGCGCTGTCTGCGATCTTTAAGTGAGAACGAATGTCCTTTCTTTCCCCTTCTCAGCCCGCTCCTTGGAATACGCTTCTACACTTTTACCATCTGGTCTTCTGGTGCAGCTGGTTGTTTCCACGGCTGATCCCTCTCCTACGTGTCACGGCCAGCCCACACAGGACGGAACGTGGTACTTAGTGAATGTCCTAGGGCCCCTGCCTTCCCAAGACAACCTGCTGCCCATGGCGAAATCTATCCCCCGCCTTCACCTTTGAAACAAAGAGGCAGGCCTGCAAAGCTAACAGATCTGACTGGGGAGCCGGCTGAACCTCAGAGGAGGCCTGCGCACCCACCTCGGGGTGGGGGGCTCTCCTGGAGCATAGTCCCGAAGCACATGTGGGGAGGACCCCAGGACTTGGACGCCAGCTTTCCATTCCTTATTCATCTGCAAAACAGGGAACAGGGTTTACCTACCAACTGTATCTGGTAACCACATGGATGCAAGGGGAAAGAGAACAAAAAGCTGACTGAGAAGCCAAAGAAACGGAACGATCGTCTCTCACTCCGCTTCACAGATCTGCGGGGTCCGACACCATCCTTGCTTCTGCAAGGCCAAGCCCTGACACGTGCTCAGTAAATGACACGAATGAGCCGAGCGCGCGAATCGATGACCTGATGCGTGAGCTCCCCGACTTTTCAAGAGTCTGATGTTAATTCCCAGCTTCAACTTTTTTCCCATTTTCTGCTGCGATAGTCTGATCTCAGGAACATCAGATGCCCACGGATGCCCCAAGCGGCGGTTCAAAGCCAAGGTCTGGCTGTTGCTCACTGACTTTTGGTTTCTTTATAAAGGAGCCACTATTTGGTGCCCCACTTTCTCCACTTTGTAGACAGCATCCGTCCCCACTGCGGAGAAACAAACCCCGGATGGGCACAGTCTTAAAACAGAGTGCCCCAGGGGGCTGGGGGGCCATTCCAAACAGGCAAAGGAGCCCGTGGGGCCTTCTGCAGCCTGTCTCGTGTTCCCATCCCATGTACCTGCATGTTCTCGGCAGCCAGTATTTTGTTTTCTCAGTCAAGAGGAAGGGAAGCAAGAAAACGGGCAGATGGTCAGGAGGGGCGGGGGGCAGGCGCTGGCACCGGAAAACGTGGGCGGGCCAGCACAAACCCAGTCTTTTGGTTCAGCTTCACCATTTCACGTGGGCGGAAATACGTGCCCAGTGGGGATGGAGCAAGACCAGCATCATGGTCCCTCCACAGACACATTGACCCTGCACTAGAATTTAGGCGCTGAAGGAACTTCTGACGCCACAGTGGGCGTAGTGACAGCAACAATGACGACGACAACAGCATCCAAGCGATATTTCCCAAGGTCTGACGCTGCAGCAGCCCTTGTGTGGGGCAGCCATTATCTCCTTTAACCCACCAATAGCTGTACGAGGTTGGTACCCCTGTCACACCCACTGGCAAATGAAGAAGTGGAGGCCTAGAGGGATTAACGACCCATATGTCATTGAACTTCAGGCCCTTTGATGCTGGAACCTTCTTGAACTTACCAGAAAGGGTCAATGGAAGGTTTTTACCCAACTAAGTCACTACGGCCTCCTGACCAACAGCCGATTTGAGACATCATTGATTGCACATCACGTCCTGATTTTAAGATGTGATGATGTGTGCAAATATGCATTGTGGAACTGATGAAATGCAGCACACACTCAGAAGGTGGAGGCCCTGGGTCCCCACCAACCGTCTGACTCCAAAATAACACTGTCACAGAAAGGCCGTGAGTTTTGGATCCGGGGACACCTGGCTTTGAGTCCCCGGGAAAGCACACAGCCTCTCTCGGTGTCAGCTTCTGGCCCTGAAACAGTGGGGATGAGGCTCCGACCTCACAGGGTGGCATGAGGATAAAACAAGATCACGCAGGGGACATGCCACAAACCAGCGCCAGGTTCATGTGAGAACATGGGGGGCGTGGGCTCAACCAGGAACAGAGGTGCGCCCACCCACTGTCCCGCAGTGTCCTGGAACCGATGTGGCACAACAGCGGGTGCCTGAGGACGCCACGGCTCGTGGCAGGATGCAGGAGCTCAGGGCTCCAACTGACTCCCACTTCCCTCTTGGGCTGAAGGAAGACAGAGCCCAGAGGCCCCTGTGAGCTAGAGATTCTGCTGAAATACATGGGGGTCATGTATTAAAAAATCCCTCTCCATATTTCCTCCTCCTCCTTCCCTCCCTCCTTCCCTCCCTCCTTTCCTTTACTTCCTTCAACAAATATTTACGGAACACTAAGTATGCAACAGGCCCTAGCAGAGCAGAGAACCGAGCAAATAATGTTCTCCCCCTATGGGATTTATATCCTAGTGCAGAGGGACAAATGAACCAGAGAACTATATAATGAAGAGTGTACAGGAATATGCTATATCTATAATATATCTAAAGAGATCAGATAAGTTTATAATAGAGAGTAGGGGAGGAGTGAGGCAGGGATGCTACAATATATCGGGGAGAGGGTGGGCAAGCACCTCTGAAGGAGGCCTGATAGAGCCCCGGGGATTTGCTGGGGAAGCACCCAGGGCAGCACTAACAGCCAGTGCAAGGGCCCTGAGGCAGGACCAGGCCCACCTGACGAGGGGGACAAGAAGAAGGGGCCTCGTGCCTGGGGCCTCCCGACAAGGGAGAGGTGGGAGGGGCTGAGACGGGGGTGATCTGGAACCTCGGGCAGGCAGGACTCGCGGGCCACGGAAAGCGCTTGGGGTTTGCTTTCAAGGTGAACAGGAAGCCTGCTGGCAGCTCTTGGGCAGGGGCGCAAGGGGACGCGCCTGCTTTAAAAGGGATCACTCTCGTACAAGTGAAGAAACAGGAAGGGCGGGTAAGAGGTGATGGTGACGCGGGCCAGGCTGTTAGACGAGCTGGGTTCTAAAGAGAGGGGTAAACAGATGACTCCAGGGCGCTGTTGGGCACAGCAGGGTGCGGAGAGGTGGACTGTCCCAATTTGGAAATCGAACTATTTTTTAAAACCAGACATGAAAATAAAAAGTCCAGGAGTGATGAGTGCAGGCCTCAGTCTCCTTCCCTCGTGCACAGGAGGCCCGGGGTCATGACGGATGGGGCCTCACAGCATCTGCCCAGATTCTCTGACCTGCATTTTCTTAAAGCCACTTCTTTTCTCTCATCTCAGCAAGAGAGAGAGGAGAGAGATAGAGAGAGAGATATAGAGATAGAGAGAGAGAGAGAGAGAGAGAGAGAGAGAGAGAGAACAAGAACCAAGGGTGTCCAATTACCTGAGTTACCCACCAGACTGCTGAAGTGCACTTGAAGAAACAGTGACGAGGAGCCCTTAATTACAGTCGCAACATGATGTCTCTTTCCAGAGAACCAGAAATGTTTGTCTGTCTCCTCACCAGCCTTCACAGCATCTTTGTGAAGGGCTGGGCAGAAAAGCAGCCCTATCAGGAACAGGTCGCAGTCTCAGCGAAGGAAGCAAGCATCTTTAAAGACCTACTGTGCTTACATATGTTATTTATTCCCCAACCACTTGGGGTAAACTGTTATTCCCGTTTCACAAACGAAGAAGCCTAGGCAAGACAAATATCGGGTACGAGGTTACCCAGCCACACCCTGGCCAAGTGGCTCGGTTGGTTGAAGCATTGTCCCATGTATTGAAAGTTTGCAGGTTCGCTCCCTGGCCAGGGTGTATGAGGGAGGGAGCCGATCAATGTTTCTTTCTCTCTCCCTTCTCTTTCTCTCTCTCTCTCTCTCTCTCCCCACCCACCCCTCTCTCTAAAATCAATAAAGATATCCTTGGGTGCGAATTTTAAAAATTAAAAAGATTACTCACCATGAAGTGGGAGAATGGGGATTTGAACCATGATCTCCCAAACTCTGCAGCTCATGTTCTTTCTAATACACTAGTGCTTTCTAGTCTTTTGCATGTCTGACCCACAGAGAGGAGCAAACTGGCATGGCACCCTGGGGCACACGGGGAGCGCTCCACTACCCTAAGCTGCTCCAGGCTACTCCAAAGGATGAAGGCGTCCTGATTACTGGGCCACATGCCGCCCATCTGTAGCACTAGTCAGGAAGTTCCCCAATGTACCATGCTATGTCACAGAGTGATTCACCTGAGCCTCATTCAGCAAGCCAACAGTGGGACAAGTCCGGCTTTTTTCCCTGTGGTCAGGAGCCTCCTCAGCTGGCCAGGTCCTTTCCCAAAGCCAACGACATAATGCAGTTTGGGTTCCAGCTGTTCTAAAGGAGTCCCCACATTGCCAGCAGGCAGGGTGTCTCAGCGACGTGCCAGGACCGTGGACAGCGCCTGCCAGGCCACTCTGGGAGCCAGGGCTGTGTTGCCCAGCACAAGAGAACCCACTCCCTGTCCTTTAGGCACATGGAAAGGAGGAGGTCTGTGTCCTCACTGAATATTCACCTGGAAACAGCTGAGGAAGCCATTCCACCAGGTGACTTCGCATCTCTTGGAAGACAGCTTTATCAAACAGCACCCCCCACCTGGCGTGGGATTTAAAACCACAGGAGCCGAGGTGTCTTGTAATTAAAAGAGAAGGTGCAGCCAGCAGGAATTTGGGGTGTGGACCAATGAATTTTGCTTGCAACTGAAATAGGTAGCAAATTAGCAGTGCACAGAATCAAGCAGAAATGCTAGTTACACCAGCCATTAGCAATGATGGAATACAGCAAGAGGCAACTTGTTATCTTCAAGCGGGCCCCGAGTTGGCTCTGGAGGGCAAAGCGGCAGCTCAGTGAAGTCAGTGCAGCTGGTGCGGTGACCCCAGGCCTGGGAGCGGGCGCGTGGTTTCCTCAGGCCCTGCGCTTGCCCGGAGAGGCCACAGGGCGGACGGGCTTTAGCTTCACCTCCCAAGCCGGGGACTTGGGCTGCCCGGGATCCACCCGACCCAGAATGATTGCCTAAGGAATATACCTGGCTCTGAATGTGAGAATAACATAGTCCAGGGCTTCTGTTCGCACGAGTTTCCTGTACACAGTAGATACCTAATTTTTTTAATACCTGGATTTATTGATAGATGAACGATGTTTTAATTTTTTTAAGTTACTCATGCTGGGGTGGGGGACAGGATTATCAAAGCACTGCATGTCCACAAAATGGCTGCCTGTGGGGCAGGGGAGTCTGGGGAGAACGCTTTGCGTCCTCGGGGGCAGCGGGGATAATAATCCTTCCGGTCCAACTTCCACCCTCATGCACAGGAGCTTCCCGCCGAGGTCGCGGGTGGTTTGGAGAGGCCGTGCAGGCTAGGACAGTGTGGGCCTGTTCCTCTGGGGATGGGGACTTCTCAAGAGAGAGAAGAGATGGAGAGAAGCACCCGCCAAGTTTCCC
This sequence comes from Mormoops blainvillei, assembly GCA_004026545.1. Taxonomy (NCBI): domain Eukaryota; kingdom Metazoa; phylum Chordata; class Mammalia; order Chiroptera; family Mormoopidae; genus Mormoops; species Mormoops blainvillei. Next base: position 77,903 of record PVJD01003315.1, read on the forward strand.
AGATCTGCCAAGGACACAAGGGGCAGAGCCCCGACAGCGAGGAAGGTGGGCTCTCCAGGGGATGAGCCCAGGAGCCAAGCAGCAGCCTTCTGGGCAGCCAGTGCGGGCAGCTGCTGTAAATGACCCTGGAGCGTTCGCAGCTTTGCTCCGGCTTCTCCCCAGCCACTGCTGTGCGCCCCTGGCTCATGCTCTCCAGCAGAGAAACCTGACACACTAGAGTTCCCACCTGACTCTGCAGAGGCAAAAATCCTCCCGGCGACATCCAGTCTGCTCTGACTGTCCGTTTCCCGCACTGCTCCAGCCCCAGCCCCAGCCCCAGCCCCAGACTTGGACAAACTGTGCGGGAACGAGGTCGAGGTGGGGGGTCGGGGAGAAGTCAGGAAGAGAAATGCAGACGTGACAACAAAGCACCGAGATGCAGCCTGGAACCTTCTCCTGGATTCCAACCCACGTGGAACCACGTACCGCATTCCCCAAACCTTGCAAGTGGAGATCTGTTCGTTCTCTACCAACTCCCACTGGCGGAGGCCCATTTCCTCCTCGCTCAGGGCACAAGCTTCAAAAACTGGACCCGCAAGTTTAGACAACCTCACTTGGGTAATTGCCTAGGGGACCAGCAAACGTGTGAAAAAGAACTTAGGATGGAGATACATCACATCATGCTCAGAGCGTGAAGTTTGGAACCTGACACACCTGAGTTCCAACTCTCAGGTTGCCACTCGCCTCTTGGGTGACCTTGCCCGAGTTAGTTAACCTCTTGGAACCTCAAGCCCCACATCTGCAAAACTGCCAGGCGCAGTATCTGTCTCCTGGGACGGTGGCGAAGATTAAACAAGATGGTGTATGAATAAAGCTCTTAGCACAGTGCGGAAGCCTCCGTGAAACTTTGGCCATTATTGCTGGGTGCCGAACGCAGCATGAGCTGCTGGACTCCGGGACGGCACCCGCCCCTCCTAAGCGCTCACCAGGCAGGCATCTCCTCACAATCTGCCCCACCTGAGTGCGGGAGAGTGCGCTAACACAGATCTACCTGTGGAACTGTGCTTTTGTCCCGGGAAAGCTGGGGACATCAGCTGGGGGAGGCCAATGTGAGACTAATTTGCAGAGGCTGAGAGGCAATTTTTTTCCCTATCCCAGAACTCCAGATGTGTGGCCGTGAGGACTTCTTGCAGCCCAGCCTGGGAGCGAGTGATAACTCAGACCTGGTTCTAGGGGAAGGAAAAAAAAAAGCCCCAATTCATCTTTCCTTTAAACTATTCTGCTGCTTATCTTAACAGCTTTAAAGGGATTAGTGATGAATTGTCCTCCTGCAGCACTGCCGGATAGGAAAGAGGCCTGAGGGAAGGGACGGCGCCCAGGCCCAGGGGCTGCTTCTCAGGAACCTTCTCTCATCTCTGCCTCTAGCATCCTTGGTGTTTGCCAGGTCTCACGGGAAGGGTGTTGATTTCCAGGGTGCACGTCCCCCACTCCCGACCCATCACCCACACACATGCATGCAAACACATGCCTGTGTTTCCAGGAGCAAACTGGAGTCCCCTGGGTCAGCAGGGCCTTTCTTGCTGCCCTGGGGATCCCCTTATTTCTTCCACTCTTGAGGCAAACACATCGTAGCTCAGCACCAAGTCTAGACGCATTAGAGGAGGAAGTCAGGGGCCCGGGAGCCTTCGGGGAAGGCAGGGGACACACTCCTTTCCTCTCCGGGAAAGGCCAGCTTCCCCTCTCCTGGACAGTGGGCTTGCAGCTTCCAGCTCCACTGCAGATCAGACAGGTGGGGAGCAGGAGGGCAAGACCTGATCAAAGGGCAGGAACCCCTGAAGTCCACCCAGCAGGTGCCATAAATGAGGACCAGGCCACAGTCATGAACAATCTTAAGGAGTCTTGACTCCGAGGTCTCTGCGGGAGTCTCGCCCTGGGCCCACTGCAGATGGCCCGCTGGCTGGGAGGGGGCGGGGGGGGGCGGGGGGCGGGGGGAGGTACCGGCAGACCCAGGCAGGCTTGCCCACCCCTCCCCCATAGCCCTGCCCTTCACCGGCCTCCCCAGCCAGGGTCTCCTGGGGAGAACTGAGGGTTAGAAGTAGGCCACTTTGCAGCTGAGCTACAGGGTCCTTCTGAACCACGTGTGAAGCCCTGTCATTCCCTTTTGTCCCCAGCTACCTCGCTCACCAAGGAGCAAGGGCAGGGAGAGAAAGAACTGCCTCTGGTTAAGAGGTGGGGAACTCACATTTAACGTGCATCTGCGTCCTGTCCACGCTGGCCTCAAAACGAGACCTGTGGCAAAGGGACCACAGGCATCCCCGGTTTTCAACTGAGGAGACCAAGGTTCCAGAGGTAAAGTGACTCGCTCAAGGTCACCCTCCTGGGACACGGCAGAGCCGTGGGCCATCTGACCACAATCACAGAGCCTCCCCTGAAACCTCCCCCCACCCCAACCTAGCCCTGCTTGCCTTTCCCAGGGGTCAGCACTCCAGGACCCTTGCCCAGAAGCCAGGCAGCCTGAGTTCTGCTTAGCTCCCTCTGGGGACTTGCCCACCTCTGGTCAGTGGCCCCCAAACACCAGCCAATCCCACTCACAAGTCCTGGCACCAAACTCCTTTCAACTCACAAGCGGCTGAGACAATTCTGCGTGTGACTCAGGCCAAACGAGCTCACTCGAATCAGAGCAGGTGGGCACGATTTGCCTCCTGCACTGAGTCACCTCCAGGCTGAGCTGTAGGGACTCACACGCTGACACTCACCACCTACTTAGCCACAGCTGCTCCATTCGAGAAAACGCCAGCCCAGGAGCTGGAGCCTCTGATGGTCCCCGTGGATGGGCCACAGCCAAGGACAGTCAGGTGTGACCTCAAAGCCCTTCCTGCCCAGGTGATGGGTCCACCTCACCTGACCTCTGCATAGCACGAGACACAGGAAGCCCCCAGTGTTAACACCCACACACTCTGACCCGGTTCTCCAGAGGGACACCAATCAGTAAGTCCTGCACAGTCTAACAGGACCTGACTAAAGTTTTGATTAGGTTGTTTATTTTTTGAACCATTACGGGATCTTCTTAGTTTCTAGAAGTTCTTGTTAACAAGGGCTAGTGCCCTCAACCAAATCTTCCTGTCTCCCCATCCCCACCTGCCTTGTGTTCACAGCTGAATTGCCCCAAATATAGCTCTGGTTAGCAATTTCCTAATCCAAAGAATTCGTTAAAATATTTACCAAAGGAAAGGGGAGTGGGACCAAATGGGTTTTTTTTAAAAATTCCTCTTGACAGAGATTGGGTCTTCTAAGTTGAGTGACCTCGGGCTTCTGACACTTGGAGCCCTGAGAGGGCTGTTGGGGCTTTAAAAGGAAACACCAGGCTTCCTTCCACGCGGTCGCAGCGCCCGTGAAGAACTGCCGAAGAACTGCGAGCATCGCTAGAGGGCCGAGCCCCATGCGCACAGGTATAAACGTGGCAAAGGCCTCTCTCCCGAGACGGCGCCCCCTCCAGACCTGTACCCGCGCATGTTCCCCGTCTCCGCCATTCCGCTCCCAGATGCGCTTCCCTCGAGGGAGGATAGGCTTCCCACTAGCTCCGAATTCAGCATGGACCAGCCCCAGAACTGCGGATTAAATATTCATCTCGGGCGTGAGCGCTCTGCTTCCCTTGCCAATGAGACTGTCAAGGTCACGGGCCTGAAGCCCAGCGGCTCGGCTGGGGTCTCCAGCCGCTCAGGAGCCTCCCCGCGGGAACTGCGCCCTGGGCGCGCAGCTCCAGGCGGGAGACCGACCCGGCCTCCTCCCGGTTAGCCCCGGGCGTTTTTCTCTGCAAGTCTGCCCCATTTGCTCCAGAGTTCTTGGGCCCATCGAGCCCCGGAAGCTGGCGTCAGGTGTCCAACTCGTGAGCACGGCGGTAGGCATCCCCGAAACGCCGGAGGAGCGCGGCCCCGGGGCTCCGTCGCCAGGCAACGGAGGCTGGAGAGGCAGGAGGGGCCCGGGCCAGCGCAGAGCCAGGCGGATACCCGAGCAGCGCCGCCTCGCACCCGGGTTCTTAGGCCTTCCTGGCTGGGGCGGGGCCGGAACAGCTAAAGTTGCGGTGGCTGACCCGGCAAAGCCACGCAGGGCGCGGCCTGCGACTCACCTGTCCTGCGTGGACCGTCGCGCGGACTCGGCCCCTGCACTCCGGCGGAGCAGCTGCGGTCCTCGACGGGTGGCAGTCGCACAGCCCCTTCCACGGTCAGCCGGAGTCTGGTGGCGACGGGCAGGGGCCGGGACTGGGAGGGGACCCGGAGACGCGCGCCTGCGACTCTGCTCGATTCTCGCTCCCTCCCTCGCCGCCGGTCCCGGGCCAGCTCCCGCCCGAGGCTCGCTCAGTGCTCTGGGGAGGGGTCCGGGGACCCGGGTCCCGCGGCGGAGGGAGCGCAGGGGGCTGCAGACGGCGGAGCCTAGTGCCACCCTCCCTGCGCCCTGGTCACGCCGGGCTCTGCGGAGCGGAACGAAGCTGGGCGGAGCGCAGCGCGCACTGTTCCCTCGCTTTCCGAAAGGCCACCCTGGCGGCGGGGCGCCGTGACGCAGGCTTGACTCACGCGCGGGCCCGCGTCAATGCGAGGCTTTGGGGCTGCGAGCGAGGCTCTGATGGCCGACGCAGGCGGAGGGGGCTGGGCAGGAGGAGGGACAGGGGGTGCCCGGCATCAGCCCCTTGAGGCCCCTCGCTAAGGAACCCAGGCCCTGGAGAGGAGTCACCACAGCTTCTGCCCTCAGAAAGGAATGGGATCGGAGTGGCCAAGGCCCTCCTGACTCCTGGGCCTCATTTCTTCGCCTTTTCATGCCCGTCCCTGTTGTCCCCCCTTCATGATCTCGGTAGCACCCAAAGTGCTTGTTCCCCCTGCCCTAGCAACTTGGACCCCTCTGCCTTTGTTCCCTCTCTTCCCATTGGGAATGCCTTTTCAGCTCCAGGGTCCTTCCATCCCACCTACAGCAGGACCGCTCTCTGTGCAATTCAGCTTCTCAGTGCGTCCCGCATCTATTGAGCTCCAACTGTATGCGTGTGCTGCAGGCGTTGAGATCACGGAGATGATGGTAGGAAGCCTCTAGGAGAGGCAGAGCGGGGTTTACCCAGATAGCCACAATATGAGGCAGGATGGAAGACTCTAGAAAATAAAGAAAGTGGGGGACAGTGAAGGGAGGTAGTGAAGGGAGGCTGGGCTTTGGGGAAGACCTTATGGAGGAGGTGAGACAGGATCCTGGCCTCAAAAGGTGGAAGGAGGGAAGGGTGACTCTTGTGGAGGGCACAGCATGTCAAGAGCGAAGCAACAAGAGAGTGGCTGTGGACAGGGGAGACGACTGCCTAAGCAGGGGCAGGGGTGAAGGGAGGGAGGTGGGAGCCATGCCCAGGGCCTTGGAGGGCTGTTTGCGGAGTCTGAAATGAATTATCTCTGCTCTTGAGGACGTTAAGGGGACCCTGGCACGAGAGACAGGTGTTTGGGGAGCATGGGAGGTGTAGGGTGTCTCCGTGGTCCTACTGAAAGGCAATAAATAGGACCATGGTCATGAACTCTGAAGGCTCAGAGATTTTACCCTTGCATTCTGACAAGTTAGCCTGCCGCAGTTTCATGGATGCTGGCAGGAGGCATGAGACTCCTGGGCCAGGGACAAAGGACTTTACTACTGAAGGCACAGCAGGCCGCTTGAGCTTCCCCGTCGAATCAGTCTACCTCAACCCCAAGCCCATGGCAGGAACGTGGGGCTGTGCCCTGGTGATACTGCACGTGCTGGGGAACTCCGAGCTTAGGGGACCCCAATCTTGTACAAGGGGCCGCGAGCAAACCTGCCCGGCCTTTGCCCCAAATATTGTTATACATATTATCGTTACTATAATGGACAGCAAACAAACCTGGCCTCCACTGGGGAGACACTTTCTCCAACTTCCAAAGCAGTTTGCTATCCAAACACCCTAAAAAGATAGTTCTGGAACAAAAAGCCATCCATGCCTCTCCTTTTAGAAGCATAAATATAAGCTCTGCCTTCTCGAGCTTGCAGCTTTACCCCCATCTTTAACAGGCCCTTCAAGGCCCCCTCACCCCAGCCTCGTTTCACCTCCCTCTGCCTTTGGCCTTTCCTGCAGCCCACTACCGACGATGACCTCGCAGCCGCCCGGCTCGCCCACTCCTTCCTGACTCAGCCTTGTGCTCGGGTGCCCTCTCTGCCCGCAAGCCTCCAGGTGCCCCTCCTCCTTTTCTCTTGCTCCCAGCCCACTCACCTCAGACCCTAATTCTTCAGGCCTCTCCTCCCCACGGATAAGAATTTGGTCAGCCTCCCAGGGGGACATTTCTTCCCCTTAGTAGACTTTGTCACAATCGTAGTTAAGTACTTAATGGTGTGACAGGCTGCTGAGTGACAGCCCCCTTGGCCGATGTATATAGTCCACAGGGCAGAGACCATGCCCAGCTTCAACAGAGAATGGCCCCTCCATACAGATTTGCTGAAGCACCCGAGAGATCGCCTGGGGGCGTGGGGGGCGGGGGCAGGGGTGCCGGGCGAAGGGATGCAAAGGGGGAAAAAATGGGACAACTGTAATGGCAGAAACAATAAAACATAATGTTTAAAAAGACAAAAAAAGATTGTCTGAAAGAATAAATAGTGGTTAGAAATATGGATGTCGAGTCCGGAAAGAGGACTGGAGACAGACTTGGGATCAGAAACAGAGAGGGGGTGGTGAAGCAGAGAGAAAGAACGCCCTCCGGGGAAGTAGGGCGAGGACGGTCAAGAGGACAGAAGCTGGGGAGGGGTCGGGGGGCCAGAAGGGTCAGAAGGGTCAGGAAACGAGACAGAGAAGAAGAGTTGAGGGGTGAGAAGACAATGAATATCACAGAAGAGCCAGAGACGTTCGAGGAGGAAACGGGCAGTCCGCAGTGCCCAGATCTGCAGACAGCCAGAGGGGAAGCCCGGAAGTTGTCTTGACGAAAGCACGCATGGGTGGTGGGCAGGACACCATACTGACGGCCCTGAGATGGCAATAGGAAGTAAGGCTTCTACCATGAAGTCTTCCGGAAACTTTCAGCTCTCCATGGAACATCTAGAACACTGATTCTTCCTTTTACCGGGTCTATAGAAATATATTTAAATTATATAGTTTAATATCAATAGTATAAGTTAAGTACTGTTAGTCTCCCCATCTTACTAATGGGAAAACTGAGGCTTAATGTGGTTAAATAACTTGTCCAAGTCATGGGGTGAGGTCCATCCCGATCCAAAGCCCTTGCTCTCAGTCTTGACATTTAGGGCTGTACAACGTAGGTCCCTCTTCACGTCTTTGACCTGCCCATTATATTACAGAGTGACTGCTTAAAGGGCAGAAACCTTTTCTGATTCATCCCTCCATGCCTCAGTCCCCAGCACAGTGACAGACACCCAGCAGGAGCTCAGTCCAAGCTTACAGGCTGCGCAGCCCCTCACACCTGGTGGGTCGGACAGACACGGGTCACCCAAGTTGAGTCTGTGTTTCTGAGAATCTTAAAGGCACAGGCGCTAAATAAGCTCTGACCTCTCCTTTATTCTTCATGGCACAATTATCCATTTTTCCAGCATGCAGGTCTTTAAAAATGGCCCCCCCAACTCTTTGAAGAGAAGTCTGTATCTCCCCCCTTTGAATCTGGGCTCTGCGACTCCTTGAATAAGGGAAGTACTGCCGTGCCTAGTTCTAGCCCCAGGCCATAGTAGCTTCCATTCATTGTCTCTTGGGATACTTGCTTTTAGAACCTAACTCCCCTTCTGTGAAGAAGCCCAAGTGGCCCCCGGAGGGGCTCACGGTGGAGAGGAACTGAGGCCCCAGGCCCCAAGCCCCGCCCCCCCAAGCTCCCTACCGCAGCTGGCCCCCGCCATGCCAGCCACGTGAATGAGTCATCTTGGAAGCGGATCCTCCAGCCCAGTCAGGCCTCCTCAGCTGGCGCTGCACGAAGCAGAGACAAACTGAGTCCTTCCCAAATGCCTGATCCGCAGAAACCATGAGAGGGAGAAAAATAATTATTGCTTTAAGCCACTAAGCTTTGGGGCGTTTTGTAACACAGCAATAAGTAACCAGAACAGCCCTGTAATTGCTGAATAATTACAGAAGTACAAGTGGGTCTGGACCACGTGCTGCTCTCACACTTTTGAGAACTCCCTCACCCCTGACTTAGAAGCATTAAAGGGGCCTCGTCCTGCAGCCATCACAGAGACCTCATCCTTCCAGACGGATCGCGTTAGATCAGCAAAGAGCATGAGCCAACCTCACCCATTTAGGGCACGAAGTCCGAAGCGCAGCTGACAAGTCCCCACCCACCTCAGGTACGGTGTAGCTGCGGAAGACATGCTAGGCTCACTGTGGTTCCTCGAGAGGGGTTGCCCTGTCGTGGCCCGAGGGTCAAGCCAGTCCCTGTGCACGGTGGAATTTTACCTGCAGGAAGGGGCAGGTGCCAGGGTAACTCCCTGGGGGAAATGGAAACTGGAAGCAAGAACCTGAGCTCTGAGCATCTCCAGGGCTGGCTCACATCCCTGGCACTTCTGAGTCCGTACTTCCCTTTCCCGGCCCAAGGCCGCTGTCCCTAACAAAAGGTGGTTTGCTTTTCCACTGAGACCCCGCTTGGCGACATCGTCTCGCCAATCCGCTGGGGTCAGCAGAAGGCGGGGGCCGTAGTCAGCGTCCTGAGTTAGCAAATGAGCGAGAATGGGACGTCTCGGCCCTGCGCGGCAGGAGGACAGAGCGGCGCAATCCCTGCCAGTGCAGTGCGATAGGTACCACAGTGCGTGCGTGGTTCAAAGCTTGGTCCCTGCAGCCATGGCCCATGGCCTCACCCCCTTACTACCAGCTTGGGGCCCCTCAGGGCCAGAGTGTCCTCGCCTGTGAAACGGGAATGATAATGGTGCCCCCCTCACAGAGTGCCGAGTATTCAATGTGAGTTTTCCAAGTAACACATTTATAACAGCCGACCTGGCACAGAGCGAGGATCTAATGCACAGGGTGCCCAGCGTTTTGGCATCTCGGGGCCACACATTAAATACACAAACATGAATGAAAACTGATGAGCAAAACAAAACAAAAAAAAAAGGTTTTAAGTAAATTTACAGTTTTGTGGTGGGTCGCATTCACAGCCATCCTGGGCTGCATGCAGCCCGCAGACCGCGGGTTGGACACCTCTGATCGTGAACTCCTGCTGCTGTGATGAGGAGGAGGAGGATGGTGACATAGTGAGGAGCTGGGCCAGGAGCTCGGAAGGAGGGGCTTCTTCAGGCTAGAGTTCTCTGTCCTGGGGTCTACAGAAGGAACAGAACTTGGAGTCCAGGGAGGAAGTTTTGCCTTGCAAGCCAGGCTGTCCAGAGGGTCGCCTGTCCAGACTTGAGCCATGTGGTGAGGAGGGAATAGTGATGACTGAACAGGGAAGGGACTTCCCTGGGTAGATGCAGGACACCACAGGCAGCTGGCCCTCCTCACCTGACTCACCTGCTACCAACCCTGCAGATGGGCTGCCCTTCGGACAGCTCAGAGCCCACCTGTTCCTGCTGACGTGCGGTGGTCAGACTTTCAGGTCCCACCGGGTCGTACCTGGGGAAGGCTTCTCTGGGCCAGGCACTGTGCTTAGGTAAGTCAGCTCATGGCTGAATTCAGAGGCAGGGTTTATAAATCGGGCAGCTTGCAAGGTGCTAAAGGAGCTAAACAACTTTCATCTGTAGAGGCCAGAGCCTAACAAAAGCCCTGAAGCTGCCACCACCCCCCTCCCCACCCCCGCCCCCCCACAGAGGAGACGACAACCATGACCTTCATCAAGAGGACAAACAACTCGTTAGCACCTACAGGTTGTGTTCAGTCCATTTTTGCTCTGAGTATTATGTTGCTTGGAAGAGGGAATAGAATTCTCTCTCTCTCTCTCCCCAAACATTCAAGTTAAGAATCTTTGTAGAAATAGCACAGTTGAGTTCGTTACCTGTTACACTGCTGTTTCTTCTCAAAATCCATTATTCTCAGTTTCATCAGAGTTTATACAAAAAATTACTGGAGTTTAGTTTATTTCAAGTTAAAAAAAATGAAGCAACAATGTGCACTGGCTGCTCAAGAAGTAACACATTTCAGAAGCAACTGAAGTTCGAGCTGCACTTATGGAATCGTAGCCCGCAGGCGCAGGGTTGGGTATGACAAGTCCTTCTCGCTTCTGGGCTGGAGCTGGAGGCCACTGCAAGGAAATAAAGAACGAGCTCGTGACGGAGTTCCCCACGTCCTTGACCTCACAGGCCTGGACCTCGCCAGGCTATTCAGATACTGTGGGCTCTGAGGACAAGTGGGAGAGAGAGCAAGAAGGTGAGTGGGAGTCTCTGAGGTGGAGCCCGGCATGCGAGGCCGGAAGGCCCCTGCTTCCGCTGGGAGGTGATGAGGCAGGTGCAGAAATGCAGGTCAGGCCCCGCCTTGGACTTTAACTGGGACTCAGTGGTCCAGAAAGCTACCCAGAGCCCTTATCATCCACAGAGTCCTTATCAAGCAGAGTGGGGAGCCCCAGCTAATCACACGCCTGCGTGAACACCCAGAATACGCATCCGAAGGAGTGACTCCAAGGGACCCTCCACTTCACAGAAGGCCTGGCCTCACAGCTGTTTCCGAGACGGCGGGTGTGATGCACGGAGTCAGATAGACTCGGGTTCTGATCCAGCACCACCTTACCAGGTGACCTTTGATGAATCGCTTCATACCCCTGACCTTTAGGTGTTTTATCTGGAAAATGGAAGGAATCATCTGTTCTCGAACCTCACGGGGCTATTGTGAGGATTAAGTGAGACGAGACCCAGAGTGTGAACTCGAGGCTGTATTATAGAACTGTTGCTATTACCAGGAGCTCGTTAGATGTGCTGGGCACTTCTCTAAACATCCAACACTTAGGAACTCGTTGAATTAGGATATAGCCACTTACCCTGGGGAGGGGCGGTGGTCAATATTAATGTCCACTCTCCCCTTAGAAGCCGAGAGCTTCATTTAAAAAATAATTCGCATCTAAAAAATGTCCAAAAGAATATAATTTAGCGATGTGATTGGCTGCAAAACTAGCGTGTAAAAATATCACAACCTTCAAATATGCCAACCAGTGAGAAGCTATAAGAAATGCTTCAGCTAGAAGCACAATAACCAAAAACGAAAAACACTAGGAATAAACTTTAAAAGATGTGTAGGAAATCTCACATGATCTCACTCACATGTGGAATCTAGTGAACAACATAAACTGACAAACACAATAAAACCAGAGGCATGGACACATGGAACAGACCGACAGCTTGCAGAGGGGAGGGGGTGGAGGGACTGGAAGAGATTAGCCAAAGAACATATATGCATATATGCACGGCCCAAGGACGCAGACGACAATGTGGTGAAGGTGGGGGTGGGGAGGTGGGCCCAGGGGCTTGGCAGAGGGGGGCCAAGGGTGGGGGGAATTGGGGACATCTGTAACAGTGTCAACAGTGAAAAAAAGAAAGCATCTGAATGCTACTGAGAGATTGCAATGGGCGTTGGAACATAAGAAAGTAAATGGCATGTTCTCAGATTGGGAGAGAAAACAGAAAAACATGTTGATTCGCTCTAAATTAATCTACTGTTCTAAAATGACTTGATGAAAATAACAAAAGGGTGAGTTATTTTTTTTTTTTTTTTTGCTTTTTAACCAGACTAGCTGCTTCTAAGGTTCGCATGAAAAAAAGAAAGAATAAGCAATTAGCCAGGGAAATGACCAGGGGAAGTGACGGGTGTGGTGGGAATTCGCCCACCAGCCGGTAAAGCACATTATAAAGCCGGGAGTTAAGTCGTGAGAGACACACAAGGTAGAACGCAAAGTCCAGACGTGGATCCGGATCCAATCATTTAGCGTATGATAAAGATTACATTTCAAGTGGCTGGGAGAAAGGCCGATTTTGAATACACGGTATTGGTTTGACCATCCGAAAACAGGTAAATCTGAATCCTTTCCTTACTCCTACCAATACAAATTGTCGCTGTATCGAAATTAACAAATGTACAAAAATAAGCCATAAGAATGCATGAAAAGCAGTACTCAGTGGGATGTTTATCACCTTACATGGATATATTGCAAAGAAAAAGACTGCAAATCAATGAACCCAGCCAGCGTCTCAAGAACTTAGGAAAAGGACACAGAGGAAGGCAAGGACACAATCGATGCAGAAATTAGTAAAACAGGACACCAAACATACACTAGCAAAGACTGTCAAAGTCGGAACCTTGTCCTTGGAAAAGTCTAATTTGTTTTAACTGAGATCATAACAGCAGTAAAAGAAAACATGGGAAAGACTGGGATAACACCGAGTGGAGAAGGTTCCTCTAAGTATGACAGGGTCACTGGCCCTCCCTTTTCCTTCTGTTTTTTTGTTTTCCAAATCACTGTTCACCACCCGACACTCAATTCACTGTCCCGTTTATTTCCCTGTTGTTGGCTCCCCAACTGGACAAATGCTGTTACCGCCGACACCGAGAACAGTCCTGCCCTACGCGAGGAGTTTGGAGACAGCTGTGGAGTGGCTACGTAAAAAGCAGGGGAGGTGAAAGAGTTCCTAAAAATCAGTAAGAAAAGAGAAGGATATGAATAGACAGCTCATAGTTAAATAAAATACAAGTGGCTTTTACGCACATTAAAAGATGTGCAAGTCCATTCATAAAGGAGACGTGCAAAATGAGAAATGAGATACCATTTTTTAACCTATCGTGGTGGCAAATAATTCCTTTTAAAGGTTGATAACACACGTGCTAATGGGAGAGTTTAATTGCACAATCTCTGTGGAAGATAATTAAACCGTATTTATCAAAATTACAAAGGCACGAACCCATGGTTCTTTAGTGTATACCAGTGATTTTCAACCTTTTTCGTATCACGGCATGTATAAATTAATTACTAAAATTCTGGGACGCACACAAAAAATATTATATTTTTGCCGATCTGACCACACCATAGGTATCATTTTGATTGATTTACAAAAAATAATAATAGCAATTACCTACACTTTTTATTTCAAAGTGACTTTTTAAAATATCAGATGCCTATACTTACATATAAAGATTTCTGGTACCAAGAAAACTAACCAGTCAGATGCAACCTTATTATGCAATGTGACCAATAAGATGCAACTCTGTGACATGACCTATATATTTATGGTTCAAGACACGGCCTTCACAGTGGAAGGCTATTGTTGTGTTGGCTGTTGTCATTTTTTTGTTTGACCATCTCAGGGAAAAGAGGTCAGTGCCCTGTTGAAGATCGTTGGTGTCCACCTATCAAACTTTTGAAGGCACAGGCTTTGTGTGGTTTTGCATGTGTTGTTTAAAGACATTCCTTTAAGGATACTCCTTGTAGCAGTGTTTGAAATTTTTTAAAATGGAAACAGTTTAGATGCCCATCGACAAGGAACTATTTCAATAATTTATGGTACCTCCATGCACCGAAATTCTTTGCGGCCATTAAAATGAACAAGTCTGCTTTCTATGTTCTGATTTGGAAACGTCTCCAAACGCACTGTTAAGCTAAATAAGAGTGCAGAATGGAGGGAGAGGGTATGACCGTTTGTGTATGTTGGACGTACTTGTAGAGAAATAGAGAAAATATTTCTGGAATGATACATAAGAAACTGGAATAACACTTGCTTCTGGGGTGAGGAACTATGTATCTGGGGCAGGCACGGGAGAAAGGTTTACTTTTCATCCTATACCTTTGGGATTTTATACCATATTCTGTGCCATGTACAATATATTCCATATATCTCCATCTGCTTCTGTATGAATATGAGGTCTCCAGAAAGGGATGCCTGTCACTGGCCACGGTGACTTCCTCTTCGGAGGGGACTGAGGCTGGAGGGCCCTGGAAAGGGAAACTTGGTATTGGACTTACTTTAGGTTTGTTCTAATTGTTCTCTGACCCTGTGTGTTTATTACCTGTTCATTAAAATTGCAAAATGTGTCTCTCCTTGCTCCTCTAGGCTGCCCCTCCATGCCCCCGTCTCCTGGGTCCTCCTGTCCCCTCCATTCAGCGACACTGCAGGGACTGTGAAATCAAACAGATCAGGGCTCTCCGTCCGACCTGGAACTCCGAGTCCTCATCTGTAAAATGGGGTAACAGCAGTATCTCAATCATCGGATGAGACAACAGACACCCCGCGAGTGCTCCATAACCAATAGTTACGGAGAGCACTACCTTGCTTTTCTGGAATGTGGCTGTAACCCCTGGAGGGCTGGGGGGCCGAACCTTTCCAAGACTTGCTCTCTATGTCTTCCGTTTAGCAGCTTCCTCCAGACTCAGAGGAAAGAAAGAAGTGGCAAAGGCTTTGAGTAATCAGGGCATCTTCTACTATTTCCTGAGGGCTGCAAGGACATTCCTCTTGTTGGTACTTGGGGGGAGTGGTGAAGGAGGGTGTCCCCAGTTGCCCACGCACCCAGCATCCTGGAGCCCTGAACTCCCAACCTGGGAGGAAGCCGTTTGTAAACAGAAGGGAGTGGGGTCTGCAGTAGTAGGAGCGAGGACAGCTGGGAAGGGGGTGGGGAAAGGAATGCGCCAGGATGCTAGAGGAAGGGAGGGGGCTGTGCGGGGCCCAGGATGTAAAACCTGCCTGCCCTGGGGGGCCAGCCTGGAGCTTTCCTACCTGAGTCAAATATAGACCTATTTCCATAAAAGCACCAGACTGCTTCTATAAATACCTCAGCCAGTTTTCCGGGGCTCTCATGTGACTTTGATGCCTACCTCGGCTGCTGGGGATTCGTCACCATGGTGACCAGGCCATGTGACTAGCCAGTCTTCATTCATGGCAAGTTGCCGCATCCCAGACTGGGGGTGGGGTGGTGAAGGGGGGCTGGAGGGAGGGCCAGGAGAGGGAGAAGGAGATGAACAACGAATAAAGATCAAATGTCATCGGTCCTGGGGAGAGACTGCAGAATTCTAGCTTGACTGCAAGGACGCTGTGACAGAATTATTGATCTCCCCAAGCTGCCTGTCAGGGGAGGGACACTTCATTTGTGCTGCTAGAGACAGCTTGTGTTTGAGTCAGAGAAGCAAAGGTTGAAGCTTGGAAGGCACCTTAACAAGCCCCTGGGCCACTACGCTTGCTGTCAGCTGAAGAAAATCAGGCCCAGCTAGGAGGAGTGACTTGTCCAAGGTCACACAGCGACTCAGTTGCTAAACTAGGGCAAGAATCAGGGTGTGTGTCATTACCGGGCTGCTCTGCACCCACTTCAGACTCAGCTCCGGTCTGGCGGAGACTCCCGAGAGTGGAGCTTCAGATACGACTCCCCTGGCTGGAGTCATGGGACCTCCGAGACAGGTGAAAACAGCTCAGTCTGTACCAGGACTCAGCCCTGCCCCCCACCCGCACTTCAGCTGATGAATGAGGAGAGAAGGGCTGATAAATCACTGAGAAGTCCTACAGTGCTGGGCAAAGGCAGATGTCATCCTCGGTAATCTATGGAAATCTTTTTTTTTTCTGATCAGAACATCCCAGATCTGCCCCTGTCTATCTAAATCCTTCAAACATCACCCTGTTCTTTGTCCTTCCTTGCCCCGTGCTGGGGATGAGATGAAAAGGCAGGAAAAGACCCTCCCTTCCCTCCTAGAGCTGCCTGCTTAGGTACATGTGGGGAAGCAAACAGAAGAGAACCTTGTTAACCACCAGCTGTGCTCCAGGGAGGGGTTGGGTCTGTAAATAAGGTGGGTCACAGAAGTCCGGGAAGGCTTCCAGGAGGAGGTGGGAAGGAGGGCCCAGCCTGGCGGGTGGATGGGAAGCCTTCTCAGAGATGCCTGGTGGTGGCACAGGACCTGGGTGTGTGGGCAGAGGGAGAGCTGGCCAAGTCTTGGGATAGGGCGCCGCCAGCCTCGGAGTGACTCACATGATCCCATCACATGCACTCAAGCAGCCAGCAGTTCTGAAGGGTCCCGGAGGAAACGGATTCAGATCAGACAAAGAAACACGCTCGCCTTGGAGTATTCCTGAAGACGACAGAGAACAAAAGCAGACTTTGGCCACGGACTCTGTCACCACCTGGCCTTGAGAGAGATGTCTAGCAGGCTCCAGAGATTAACACTCATTGGAGGCCGGAGGCAGCCGGTGTGGCCCAGGGCATGGCTCGGTCTCCCTCATTTGTCACCTGTGCCATCTCCATGGAGCTGAGGACGCAGCCCACCTGCCCTGTCCCACTGAGGGTTAGCCTGCCGAACAGTGGACTGTTCCCACCCCAAGGTGAGAGCAGTTAGTCTGGGGAGGGAGGCTGGGCCGGCCCCGTGCAGGCCCAACCAGTTGAGCCCCGAGCGAGTTTACCAAGACCGCCGGCTGCTGGAGTCCAGAGACGGCGCCGACCTATTTCTATCACCTTCCCCCCGGCTCAGAACAGGGCCATGGACCGGAAGCACAGACTCCTTCATGGCTGGCTGGTGTTAGCGCGGGGGTGCAGACAGACCACTGCTTTGGAGACAGAACGGACTCAGTCCTGGCTTTGTCCCCTGCTCTGTGTGGCCTTGGGGAGTTTGTGGAGCCTCTCCGGGGCTTGGTTAAGCTGGGGATAATGTTACCTACTTTGAAGAGCAGTTGTGAACATTAGAGACAGTGAGTACGAACTGCCTGGCACACAGAAAGTGATTTTAAAATCAGTGGCCTCCGTTCCGGCAGGAGGGTGATGACAGAGTGCACACCTTCATGGGTGGGTCCCCAGCTCCCATGGTCACTCGACCCAGGATTCTCCTGGGTCTTCCCACCTGGCACCTTCCTGGGCCCCATCCAGGCTGCTTAGAAGCTCCTTCCACTTGGCTTCACTCATCAGAAGCCTTTCTATCCTCCAAAGCCCCCTTTCAATGCCACTGTCTCCTGCTGTCTTGCCTGGTCCCCTCCAGCCCACAGGAGGTCCTGGGGTGACTCTACCAGCACTGACTACTGGCCGTGGTGTCTTCCTTCAGCACAGAGTGCACCCTGCCTTTAATTGCAGAGATAACAAGAACAATCATTCTGGAACACCATTTACTGCACCAAGAGCCTAGCATGCATGGGACTGAGAGGAGGTGAGGGACTTGTCTGTGGTCTCACAGCTAAAAGGCGGCAAAGATGACAGGACCCAAGTCCACCTGGCTCCCCAGCTTCTGCATCCTCGCTGTTACTTATGCTCTTACTTGACCATCTTCACTCTGTCCAGTGAGTTTGTAAACCTGGGTGATGTGGCAGAAAAACGACGGACCCTGGAGTCAGCTAGAAATGGGCTCCAAGCTCCCCTTTGCCACTGGCAGGTTGAAGGGGTGCCCTTGCATAAGTCCTTCACCTCTGCAAATCCGTTTCTTCATCTCGAGCTGTGAGCGGTTTGGTTGGATCCTAGGACACACAGCGATGGGCGAGCTGGTGGCAAAGTCAGGTCTAGACCTCAGAGCTCCTAAACCCAGCTCTCTGCTTTCTCCCTTGCTCCCCGCTGTTCATGCTGAGAGTCTCGAGAAGGAGTTGTCGAGACTCTGGGACCGGGGCCAGGAAGCCTCCAACCATGGAGGAATTTGCTTTGAAGACAAAGGTTGACTGACTCCTGGCAAGGAGAGTCGTTCCTATTTCTGCTCCAGACAAATGGGGAGCTGCCACACATTCCGTGATAAATCTTTTTGCTAACGACGATGCCCCATTCTGGGCTGGTTATGTGCAGTCTTTGGACATGAGACAAGTCAATTACTGGGACCAAGTTCCCAGCACTGAGCAGAAATGTTTTCATTGAGTGGCTGTCAGGGAGCCAGAACTTCCCTGGGACCCGGCTGGGAAGCAGGTCCACTTCGAGCTGGATGGGGGTGGATGGGGGTGACTGCACAGCGGTGAGACCTGCCAAGGAGCCCCACGGGGATGGTGTCCCCAGGTCCCATCATGAAGGCTTCCACTCTTGTGTTTGTCCCTGAGGTCACCACAGGCTGCTGGGCCAGCCAGGACTAGTCTGCCCATGTTAGAATCACCAGCCTCACGTGCCCTCGCTCTCAGCTGCCTGGGTTTGGGGAAATAAGTTACCATTTCTAAGAACAGAGCTGCAAACAGGACCTTGCTTCCCGCGAAAGTCTCAGAAGCACTCCACTATACCCTGAGGGGCTCCCTATTGAGCCCTGCCAGGTCGACACTCTGTCCCATCCCTCCCCACCCCCACCAAAAAAGCCTCTTGAGCAGTGCAGCTTGCTGAGGTGAACCCTGGGAACTGCTCCAGGCCGGCGCATCCAGCCTCTCTCACCCGCCCAAGCCCCCAAGTGAAGCCCAGGCTGGTCCTCCAAGGCCAGAAATTTGAAACCTAATATGTTTGTTGCTCCGAAAGGGCCTTCCTCTGGCCTGGTGGTGGCGTCCAGTATTTCTGAACCAAGGTTGGCGGTCCTAGCAAGGACTCTGGCCTGGGATAGGTAACCTTCGCTTACTGCTGTGTGACTTCGGGTGGGTCATTAACCTTTCTGGGCTCCAATTTCCTCATCTAAAAAACGTAGCCAACGGTTCTTCCTAACTCCAAAAGGTGCTAAGATTCATCCTCTGGGTTTCCAAGAAGGCAGCTCGAGGTGGCTGGAGCATAAGGTGAGGGGGCTGGGCGTGGAAAGAAATAGGGAGGGGAGAGATTAAACAGAGAGGGCAGGGTCTGAATCACGGAGAATTTGAATGTCATCCTTAAAAGCCTAGGTTTTATTTTAAAGCTAACAGAGAACCAGGGAATATTTTTAAGCATAGAAGCAGAGTTGCCAGATTTAGCAAATAAAAAATACCAGACATCTAGCCAAATTTGAACTGGGCATTCAGTATTTTATCTGGCAGCTGTGCGTGGATGGGAGCAGTAGAGAAAGCATTTGGCCACTGAGAGGAGAACGTATCGCAGGGGACAAAACTGGGAGCAGAGAGACCATTTGGGAGGTTATTATCATATTCTAGGCAATAGTTACAGAAGTTACTATTTGTTGAATGCTTGGGGTTTTTTTGCCAGGCACTGTGCTAAGTATTTTGTGTGTATAAATTCACTGAAGTCTCATAACAAAATGTAGTATTTTGTATCAGTCCCATTTTATGGGTGAAGGGACTACAGCACAGAGAGGTTAAGTAACTTACCCAGGTCACACAGCTAGCTAGTAGCAGAACTGGATGGAAGTCCCAAGCCCACATGCTTCACCACTGAGACATAGTGCCACCCCTAGGTGCCATGAGAACCTGACCCCAGACCATGCAGTGGGAACTGGGAGATAGTTAGAAATAGTTTTATGAAGCCCCAGTCCCTGGGGTGGGGATTGGGATGCGGGGATGGTAAGGAAGAGAGTAGCTGGGGAATCTGGCTGTAATCAAGATACATATTCAGATCACTTGATACCTTTCAAAGCAGGAAGAGGGGCTGGTAAGAAAAAGAACCCCAACAATTCTCAGCATTGACCAAACACCTGGAGGCACCATCAAAGGACCTGCGGTGAGGGGAGAGGGGTGTGAAGGAAGACTCAGGGCTCCGCTGGGGAGGACGGCGGACCATGGCAACCAGAGTGTGTTTCGTGGCGGTGAGCAGCACGGGGGTCTGTACTTCCCTTTAGTGTCAGGGTCAGAGAGGAGATGAGTTCTGTGCACGGCATGCTAAACTTATCAGGTCCAGGACAATGAGTCTAAGTGACTACTATCCCGGAGTCACACAGAAGGTAGCTGTTACGGCAGGAACTGGAACTGAAGTCTTTCGACTGTATGCGAGGTGCCTAGCACAGACAGAGCCCCAGTCTAGGTTCGAAAATGGGGTGAGGATGGAGACACCCCCAGACACAGGTCGTGGTCAGCACTGGGTTCGGGCGCGGCTACAGGCTCAGCTGTCAGAGCAGATCCTGTCCCTTTGGCTCTGAAACTGCAGCGAAAGCCGAGGGCCGAGCCGGGCGGAGTGTTCGGCGCTGTGAGCCAAAAGGAGTCTTTCTGCCACGGTTTTTCTCCATCTGTGAAACAGAATGCTATCCACAGCAAAGTCCTTATGAGGATTAAAGGAGCGAAAGAAATGGGAAAGCGATGCCCCAGGCACATGTAATTTGTGACTGTGCCATTGGTCCGTTCTCCTGCCTCCACCACCACCCCTCACCCCTCCCGTCCTGCTCCATCTTCCTCCCCCGCCCCACTCCCTCGCGTGGCCTCATCTTCCCCGCCTCGTTGGAGGCCCTGGGCAGAGCCTGGTCCAGGGAGTGTCAGCAGAGAAGTAACCTGGGGACAGCGTGGGGCCTCCGGCTCAACCTGCCTGGCTCCCTCCACCTTCGAGTGCCCAGGGCAACCCCCCACCTCCGAGCCGCTGGCCCGCCTTCTCTCCAGGTGACCCGCCCCGTCGACTCCCCTCCCTCCACATCCGCGCCCCCAACCCCTTTCAGGGAGCCCCGCCCACTGTTGCCCAGGGAACTGCCAGAGGTGGCAGTAGGAACACAGGAGAGGCCCGAGGGGATGGGGAGGCTCGGCCCGGAAGGCACAATGTACAAAGCCGATCCCTGGGGATGAAGCGAGGGAGTGACGTCAAACTGAGGCCGAAAATATAGTCCGGAAAGTCACGAGGCACCATGAAAAAGGAGCCGCTCTCCTGGCAGAGACGCGGGGAGTGGGGAAGAGACATAAACCGTCAGGCTCCTTCGAGTGCCCACGTCAGGGATGGCCCCGTGACCCTCTAGGATGTCTGCTGAGAGGCCTTGGGGTCACCACGCCTCATTCACAGGCCAGGGCACTCACCACACTCCGCACCCCAGGGAGCAGCTGGTGCCCTGAGACCCAAGAGGCACAGAGGTCTAGGGGGTGGCCAGACACCCCTCCACCAGCCTGGCCCCTTCCCAGGGAGACTCGGGTAGCCACAGTACAGTGGGAACCTGACCTTAAATCACACCCAGAGGGCCAGGACCAATGCCTCCGCGGGGGGTCCAGGTCCCTGCTGGCACTAAGCTGTGACACCCTTGTCTCCTGGGGAGCCTGCCCTTCCTACCTCATTTTCTCCACCCACTCACCTCGACAAGCACTTAGGAGGTGCACCTTCCGATGGGAGAGACTGAGGTCTGGAGTTGTTGGGTGGCCTGGTGCCTACAGGTACCAGGGGCATGTGGCTCTCAGAGAGACTTCCTGCCACTCTCAGACGTCCAAGTGTCCCCCTTGGACTGGTGTGAAAGGAGCAGAGGACCCCTAGGCCATGCGGACCAGCCCTGAGATTGGGGCTTTCTGACAACCAGCAGGGCCTCTGGGCCAGGACGTCAAAAGCAGATACCCCCACCCCCATCGCTGCCCTTACCGCCCCACCCCGCCTCTGCCCACCCCCACTTCTTGGCTCTCCATAAGCTCCTAAGAAGTAAAACAGTCCCAGGGGAAGTGACAGGGGTTTCCTCCCAAATTTTTCACTACTCTGTAGCAATAAAGACAAGAGAGCATTTAAGTTGTTATAGAAAAATAAAGAAAATGTGATTCCTCTCACCCCTGAGTTGGAGATTGAGACTCTTGCCTCCTGCACACTTTCCTGTCACTGCATCTTTTCTGCTCAGGCCCTCCATGCTCTAACACCCCCTGTGGGACTTCCACAGACAGGCCTCCTCCCACCACCCCTTAGGGTGGCACACACGCATCTGTCTCCTACTGCAGGGCTCTTCCTGGGCAGAGACGCACCTTAGTCATCTCCGCAACGGGCAGGGTCCAGCCCGACCCGGCCTGTAGGAGGGCTTGGTTCACTGTTAGGGAGCCTAAGCAGACAGGGTTCCCTGGGGATGGCTGCCGGGCTCCTGCTGGTGCCCTGAGAGCACTCCACCCTTCCCACAGGCCCAGGGCACCTGCCTGAGCCGCAGCTTATCTCCAGAAGCCTGCGAGCCTGGGCGTCGCGCAGGGCAGCCACGTCCAGCCAGGAAAGCCAACTCCAGCCCGCGGCTTCCTAAGGTCCGCTGTTAGCCCTCCCCCTGCCTCACGCCCCACCTGTGGACTTGACCTCCATGCGGGCAGGGGAAGGATCTGACTGCCCTCTCGGAAGTCCCCAACTCCTGCGCCGGTGCCCAGCTCGCGGAGGCACCTACCACATAGGTGTTGAGCCTTCTCTGTTACCCCAACTCTGTCACCAAAGCTCCCCCAGAGTCTCTGTCCTAGTGAGTGAGCCTGTGTGTGCGTGCGGAAGGGGGAGTGCACTTGGAGTTGGTCAGGGAAACAAAGTAGCAGGGGCTAGGGAGCGGCACTCAAGTTTAAGTAGCAGCAGTGGCCTGAGGTTGTCTGGATGCGAGGAGGGAGCAGCAGGCAGGCGTCTCCGAGGGCCTTCCCCCGTCCTCTCTGATGGACAGGGGCTTTGATCCTGGAGTCTGTGGCACGTAAATAATGTCCTGGCACCAGTGCCCTGGGACTTCTCCGGGGGCAGCTGGCTGACAAGGTTATCTTGTCCGTCGGGCAGACCAGGCCCCACTGCAGCGGGCTGAGACAGGTTTAAGGCCGGCCGGCAGACAGTAGTTACCTCAGATTTATCGCCCGTCCACAGGGGCAGAGGGAGCCGCTAAAAGCTGCTGGGGAGCCCTTAAATCACGGCAATGGGAAATGCTGTCGGAGGGGGCGCAGGGCAGGTAGGTAGGAGCCATGCTGAAGCCTGGGGCTTCCTGTCGGCTCCTCCTCGGGTTACAGCCCTTTGCGGGTGGGGGGGATTTACAGCCCCAGAGCTGAGTAGCTCCCTGGGAGCTAGCTCCTCAGGAGGAGCCAGGAGGACTGCAGGAGCTGAGCCAGGAGAATGAGGGTGCGGGGTGCCAGCTGGGCTGGCCCGGGCAGAGCTGAGCCAGGAAGTGCAGGGACGCAGCACCCATAGTGCTGGCCGCTGCAGCTGTGAGAGGCAGTTGCTGCCATACTGACCGTCCCTGGCCAGTTCCACCTTCCCAGCAGCATGTCCATCTGTGAACAACGCCACGTGGGCAGGTGTCTGGGCCTTTCCTCTGGGTGTGGTCTGTTCCGAGGTCTATATCAGCAGGAAAGTGCATGTGTACACTGAGCCCTGGTCTGGGCAGAGGTACTTAAGGATCAGAACTGCACACGTGGCCGGGGGCTGGGAGGCGGAGGAGGGGACATACGCAAAGGTAGTGCGATCTGGGCCCTCCTGCCCACGCCTGCCCACTGCGTGAATCTGGGTAAAAACAAGGGAAAAAGACACGAGAAGACAAGAGAAAAACTGGTGGTGTTAACACAAGGGCAACTACCGGTGAAAGGAATGGAAGGGACGAGAGGGGGACAGGGCCAGGTGGAAGGGGACATAGAACAGAGAAAGAGCTGAAAGGGAGCACCAGATGCCCACACGGCGCAGCCAACTTGGTCCAAAATGAGGCCAGAGAGAACAGGAAGGACAGGGCAGAGAAGCGGTGCAGGAAGAAAAGCAGAAAAGATGGGAAGAGGAGAAAAGTGACCCGAGAGGGGACAAGACAGCGGAGGGAGCGCCATCTGCTCCAGAGGGCACCTGGCCCGGGCTCCGCAGCTGCTCTCACCTCAGTCGTGTCCATGAGTGACAGCTGGGGGTGTGGGACCCTGCCCCAGGGCAGCCGACCTTCTGGTCACTCCTTTGCCACAGGCTGGCAGCCACCCAGGCCCAACTCAGGCCACAGGTAGAGTGACCCAGTCTGGGACAGGGACCCAGAAAGCCAGCATGCCACCTTCGAGAATCCATACAGAGAAGGAATCTCTGTCCTCAGACAGACGTGGGCCAACTACACATGCAGGAACTCTTGCAAAGCCCAACAGCCACTCAGTACACAAATAAGTGTACCACGTGTCCCTTCCCACGTCCCTACGTATCCTACAGACATCCCTGTCCTGATGACGGGAGGTACTGCCTGAACAGAGCAAAGTCGGTCCAGCCCTAGAAGTCCCAGCAGCTCTCGAGGTTCCCGGGCTTGGCCCTGCAGCCTTCCTTTCTGCCCTTGAATGCGTGCTGTGTGGGATCTTCCGGCGGAGTGGCCTGGGCCAAGTGGGTCAGCTTGGCTCCAGCGGCCTGAACCCTGAAAGGCAAGGTCAGGACCCAGACACTGAAGTGGAACAGCGTCTACAGCTCCTTTCTGCACTCCTGGCTCTGCGACAGCCGGCCCCACTTGGTGGGGTGCGGGGCTGGGGGGACATATGTGTCTGTGGCTGTGCACCTGAGGAGTGTCTCCCCATCTGTGTATCTCTAAGTGTCACCAGGCCCCCAGCAAGTTCAGAGGCTGGGTGTGCTGAGCCAAGTGACAGGTCTCCAGGTGTGACATCGGAGCCTCTGGGTGTCAAGAAAAGTCCCTCAGGGGTCCTTCCCATCCCTCACCGGCTCAAATGCCATGTCCTCCTTGAAGCCTCCCTGAGACTCAGCTGTGCTCCCACAGCTCCTGGACTGAACCTAACACTTCAGTTGGCTTCTGACCAATGATTTCACTCACACGTGCAAAATATATGACACGATCACCATGTGCTATGGCAGACAACCTCCCAATCTATGTTCCAGTCTTTGTGAGATCCCCTTACTCTGAATGTGGGAAGGACCTATGACTCTCTGGAGCTCTTGGAACATTTTAAACCCCCTTCTTCTCTAAAATCTGCAAGAATTTTCATCCTCATGAACAATTCCCAGCCCCATCGCTGAGGACTATGGACAAAAGTGACATCCCTAGGTAACAGCACATCAGTGCATGTCAAGCCTGGGCAGGACCCATGGTAAAAGCTTCCCCAGCCTCTCCATTGCACCACGCAGCCAGCAACAGCAGGGGGCACACTTCTCTCTAACCTGCTTTCTCTGGAGACACGCTCTGGCCTGGTCTACCAACTTCTGTCCCTAGCACATAATCAGGACCACCACCTATGTATATTGATGGAAGAATAAAGGACTGATGCCCTGGTCAGCGTGTCTCAGTTGGTTGGCATGTCATCCCACAACCAAAAGGTTGCAGGTTCGATTTCCAGTCAGGGCACATACCTAGGTTGCGGGTTCAATCCCAGGTCAGGCGGTGCAACTAATCGATGCTTCTCTCTTGCATTGATGTTTCTCTCTCTCCCTTTCTTCCTCTCTCCCTAAAATCAATTTTTTAAAATGTCCTCGGGTGGGGATAAAAAATAAAATAAAATAAAATAAAATAAAATAACTGATGAAATAGCACACGCACCAGAAAGACTATTTTTCCAGGAACCAGGAGGTCGAGGGTGTTTGCCTCCAGGTGATACAGAATGGAGCTAGGAGAAGCCAGGCTGCTCCGTGGATCGGGGCACAAAGCTGGAAACCGGGGTGTGGTGACTGTCCTGAGAGGCCTCCTGTGTGAGCAAAGTTGTTACCTGTAGGGACCTGCATGTCCTTCCCTGGGAGGAGAGAGGTGCTGTGGGCTGCAGGCTAAAGAGAGCCATCCCCATTCCCACTGTCCCTCAAGCGGTGACCACAGAAAAGGGTACAGGGAGCTTTCAGTGGGTTTGTTGGCACAGGTTTGAATTCACCTTTGGAACAAGGAGTACCTGGGCATGGAGCTGGCCCTCCATGGCAGATAGCCCATGAGCTGGGGTGCTGCACACAGAACAGGATTCGAATCCATTGCTGGAGTGTGAGGGGTGGCCCCCTAGACTCCCGCCTCCAAGCACAGGGGACAAAGCCTGCCACCCCACAGCGGGAAATATAGCAAACTTTTTGCTAAAAAAGTGAAAACTTATAGCAAAAGTTTTTGGAGAAAACTTTTCCTTGGGAGAGGTGACAAGTTCTCACTAAGGTCCAAAGGCTAGAGTGTCTTCTCCTGTTTCAGCTTTTATGGGGGGGGACAGGAGCTAGGGTGGGAGGAGGACTGGGGGGGCGGGGTTAGTGGTGGGAGGCCCCCAAGGCACAGAAAGACAGGATAACTTTCCTGCCTCCTAGTTTGGGACTCGAGTCCTACTCCCCTGCAGCTTTGGGGACAGAAGCAGGGGAGGTGGCTGCTCTCAGCCAGTAGTGACACTCCCACTAACTAGAGAGAAAATAAAGGCCAGCTTCTCTCAGCAAAAGAAATAAAACGGCCCACTTACTTTTATCGCTCACAGATTTCCTGGGAAATGGGCTATTAGTTCCCCTAATGTGGAGATAATGGGTTCATCCCCCTCGCAAACGGTGCGGCCCCAGCACCAAGGCGCACAGAGACGGCAGGAGGTCTCTTCTGCCGAGGACGCAGGTCCTGGGAGCAGGCGCAGGACGAGGACCCGTTGGGGAACCCAAGGGGAGGTTGGGGCTCCCACAGCCCCCACTTGCACGTGCTGTCCTTCGTACCCCAGGGTTATCTCTGTCCTTGGAGGCCCCGATTTTCCTCTCCTCTTGGCTGATGGGAACAGGCAATGGCCCTTAGGTGAACGAGGATGTCGCTCGCTCCGGGTAGGTGGACGACTGCTAATAAGTAGGCCTTGCAAAGCCAAAGAGAGGGTCTCCAGGGCCCCTCCCTGCCCCTATCGCTGACCTCACCCCTGGAAGACACCACTCCATTGCACAGCGTTCACATCTAACCCTCGCCAACACCTAGGGGTAAGCAGACACTCTGATAGCGAGCCCGAACGAACAGGTGGGAACTGTGAGCCTCAGGCAGGTGGAAAAAAGGCCACGCAGCAAGGCGAGGGTGGAGCTAGGACTGGAATCGAACACGGGTCCCTGAAGGTCCAGCACAGAACGCCTCCTGGGAACGTGAGCCTTGCTTCTTTCCAGACATTATCTTCATCCCCTTCTGTCCATCTCCATCACCTGGGATGGACCCACTGCAGTAAAAGCACTTTGGGGACCTTGCGGCGGGGGGGTGAGAGGGGTCGCTCTCAGTGAACTCCCTGCCGCCCACGTATACAGGGTGGGGGTGCTCCTCAACCTTGGCGAGGGCCACTTTTCCACACCAAGAACAGAGAAAAGGGCCCAGTTTTTCTGTTGTTGGCGGGCCTGGCCCCTCCCTGCCGAGGCCAGGGGGTCCTGGGAGGTGGCGGCCATCACCTCGGCTTTTAGTCACACGGGCCGTCCTCTACTTTCCTGTTGCTGCTTTACTCGTCATCGGTGCCCTTTCCCTCCATTGTGGCTGCAAGTCCTGGGACGGCAGGGACCCTGACTGGTACCATTTTGCCCCCGGGAGCCTGGGCCATGCTGGGCAGGTAATGGCGCCTCTGTGACAGCTGTGGATGGGTGACTTGGGGCAGAGGTGGGACATGGCTCTATTCACGCCGGGCGTGGTGAGGACTGACTACGCAAACTGCCCTTTCTGCCCGAGTCTCGGTTTCCCGCTATTCCTGGTCTGTAGGCACACCTACTGTGTGCCAGGTCTGGTCTGTACTGTGGCCTCCAGGCCTGGCACGCAGTAGGTGCTCTCCTTCCACTCCTACCTTGGCTGTCCCTGTCCCTGATGCTGTCGAGGCACGAGCAGGAGAAATGGCAGGGACTGCCTGGCCAAGAGGGACATGCTTGGCCAACTACCTGGCCCTTCGGCCTGCTCATGGGGCCTTCGGAACCCCTTCTAGGGGACGGTGATGGGTGGAATCATTCCATGTTTCAGAGCAGGAACCACAGGTCGAAGAAAAGACAGAGGGGTCCAAAAGCCCTCCAACTGCTGCAAAGCTTCGAAACAGGGCAAGGAGGCCTCGACGTCAGTAGGAACTAGTGGGGAGTCACCGGGGAACCCAAGGATGAGGCTGGACAAATTTGAGCGTGCAAATGAGTAGGATGGCCGGTTTACTGATCAGCCTCCCCCTCCCCTCCTCCCTCCCCCTCGTCTCTGTGCACCGAGGCCACGGCCTCTGGCTCCTCCTCCCCTGCTGGCTCCCCTGCCAGCTCCACCGTGGGCTCCACTACCAGCTCGGGTTCCTCGGTCAGGAGGTCCTGTGCCAACTGCTCCAGGTGCTGCAGGCTTATCCTCCGCAGGCGCTCCTCGTGCTCCTGCCTCAGCAGCTGCAGCACCGCCTTGGCGTCCTGGGGCCCAAAGTGCTTGGCCAGGACCTGTTGCAGCTGGTGCCACAAGGGCTGGGGCTGGAGGGCCTCCGTGGGCGTGGTCTTCTCCGGGGGCCGCATGATCACGTTGATGGAGGCATTGGGCCCGATGCAGTAGTCGGAGAGACGCTTGTCATCGGCCAGGAGCTGGCCACGGAAGAGCAGGTGCTGCTGCTCCTCGGGCACCTGGAGCCGCTCCGACACCAGCTTCTTCAGCGTGGCCACACTCTCCTGCCCCGACACCTTCACGCTGCATCTCCGGCCCAGGAGGAGTTTGACCGTGAGGAACATCAGGCGGCAGTAGGATCAGGAGGGGCCCATGCTCCGGTGGCAGCTGCCCTGAAGGTAAAAGGGCCTGCAGGAGGTGGCCGCTGCTCCCTGTTAATGGAGGGCAGCGGCCCCAGAAGGTCAAGAACCCGGCCCAGGAGGACAGCCATTGGCTAATGCACAGTGATGTCACAATGCCACAGGAGAGCTCCATGTTTAGGGACATTAGAAGGGCATTTGGAGTACAGAGTATCCTTCCTCCATGGGGCGGGGGAAGGAGGGGAGAAGAGGAAAAGAGGGGCTCAGGAAAGGAAGCAGAGGACAGGGAGAAAGAAGAGCAGGATATGGGCGGGCCCAAAGGACAGGGCGGCAGAAGGGAACGCGGCCACATGGATTCATTCAACACATGCATGTCAGGTGTCTGCTCTGCCAGGGCCAGCCCTGCAGAGGGAGCACATCACAGTGGACACTCCTGTTCTCGGGGGGGTTTCTGCCTGGTGAGCCCGCTGCCTAGCACTCAAGTGTCTTCCTCCCATCACACCCTTTGCACCCTCGTTTGGACTGGCTTTTCCAGAAGCCGACCCCGGGACAGAGATTCCAAGGCACGGATTTCACTGGGAGGTGACCCCAGGAAGCACCGGCAGGGGGTGTGGGAGTGAGCCCAGGAAGAAGGGGGACCTCCAACTGTGTTGATGAGCAGGCTGGCTTTGTAGGCACCCAGGAGCCTTCAGTCCCATTGGGCGCTCTGGGCAGCGGCAGGGGGGCAAGGGGGCTGCATCTGCAGGCGCCGAGTCCTGCTTGTGGTCGGTGGGGGCGGGTCCCGATTCCTCGGCACTGGGGGTCGGCACATGTGCAGGACTCGCTCCTGTGACCAGAGGAAACCCTTGCGCAGAGGTTGGCAGAGGCTGGAGTTAAGAAGCCATCAGATCTTACAAAACATGGGCACCGAGGGGCCACAGCTGGGCCACCAGCAGTGTCTACTTCATGTGCCTTATTTAATCCTTGCGACTTCTGAGGCAGGTGCTGTCACTACCTCCATTTGCTGGAGGGACGATGGGCTCAGCCTAACCATCGAGCAAGCAGGCAACACAGCGCTGGTCTCCCCCTCCTGCGTGCTGCCTCCTGAAACACCTGCTCGGCGCCCTCTGGGCACCGGGCACTACGCAGGCACCCAGCGGTCCAAGCTGAACGAGGGAAGGAACACTTTGGGGGACTCCGTTGTGTCGGCAACTTCCGTTGCATCAGGACTTTTCAGTTCAACTTGTTGACAGTCTCCTGGGTCGAGCCCTTATGAAGTCTGACACAGGTAAGTTTGTGAGGATGGGATTTTTATCTCATTTGACAAGTGAGTGAGCATGGAGAAGACATTGCGGACATCCCGCAGTGGCTGGGGTGATTTCGCTAGGGATCCCCTTGGCCAGCACCCACTTCTCCTCTCATCCCTCTTCCCCTCCTGCATTCCCACTTTCCCCTCCAGCTTGGACTACACTTGAATGACGCTGTTGCCAACATCCTTGGACTTCCCAGACCTTGCCTGTCCCCAGTGCCCAGCCCTGAGCCTCTCCCCGCCCCCCACCACAGTTGCTCCAACCTTCACCCCTCTTTTCTGGCCACGGCAGCCTAGGACAGAGGAAATAAACACCCAGGGACACCACAAACTCAGCCGGCCCTCCCCCTCCCCTGCCACATGGTCTCACTCTCGGCAGGTGGCCCAAATCCTAGTCCAGAGAAACTAAGCTCTCAAATCAGGAATTCCCTGACATCCTGCCCTTTCTCTCCCCTAACCCTGTGCTGCCCAGTCCAGCCGCACCTCCCACCAACCTACTCCTCTCTCCCCTACCAACAAGTCCTCTTCTTATTTCCGTTCTTCCTCCAAATGTCTCCAAAATCCACAATCCAAAGACCGCTCCCCGTGGCTCAGCACCTACAGATCCTCTCTTCTGTCCAGTCCCACCCCCGTGGGTCCATTCCCGCGACAGCCGAACGAGGCTTCCTAAATCAAAGTGAGGCCGAGTCACTAGTCTAAGTACACGCCAGCTGCTTCAATCCTCTCCGCTTGGGGGGTCAAAACCAGCGTCTCAGGCTGGCCTCCAAAGGCGTCCTGGTCCGGCCCCGCCTTCCCCCAGCCTTCACGCCCACCTGCCGTCTCTGCCTTTTTGTCTCATTTGAACTCCTCCAACTCATCCTGCAAAACACTCGTTAAAAACGGCTTCCTCCACGAAGGCCTCCTTGCTTTCCCCAGCCATGGACGGAGGTAATGCCCCCTCCCGCTCTACCACCGGAAGTCCCCCCGAACATCCCTCGTGTGGATGCCCCAGGGAGCTGGTCTCATCCGTCTTTGTATCCCCGCCTGCAGCCCACAGAGCCTGGCCCACAGAAGGCCTCAGAAACATGTCTGTTGAATGAAGATGATTGAAATTTAGACATGCTGCGCGTTGCAGGGGAATGCAGCTGTGGAAAGACATAAACCTGCCTGTATCTCTCCCTCACCAGCCCCTTCTCCCCTAGAGACGAAAATCCAAAATTACATTAAAAATAAATCAAAGTGATCCTGGTCTTTACCAAAGGATCTTCTATAGCATTCTTTAAATAGCCAACTCCCTTGGTGCATTTGAAAAAAGATAGAATTTGCAAATGTGCGTACAGTGTGCAGGGCCCCACGATCCGTGATGGCAGAAGGAGCCGAGGGTGGATGAGGTTTCCCTGCTGCCATCTGGGAGCTCTCAGCCTCTGGAGGGGGGGACGTGTGGTGGACAAGCCTCGGGAGGGACATGACTGGGGACATACCATGGGAGACACCAAGAGCAGAGCTAATCCAGGAAGGCTTCCTGGGGGAGGAAGGCTCAAGTAATCTTCTGAAAGAGATGAAAGGAAGGTGAAATGGGACTCCTGAGGAAGGGACAGTAGCCAGAGCTCTGGACGTGGGGGAAGCTGAGACCCAGCCTCTCCTTCTCAGACTTATCTGCCCAAGACCCTGGTAGCCATGAGCAAGACGTGTCAGATCTGGGCTTCTAGAAGCACAACTCAGGTTCCACATCTCCAAGGCCAGTGGTCACTTGCAGGCAGGTTCCCCTGTGCCAGGGCCTGTGATGGCCACAGCTGCTGAATCACACTTTTCCAAATCAGGCTCCCTGGGCTAGAGTCCCAGTGTGCTAACGGGCCGTGAGGACAAAAGCTCCAGAATTAGGGGTGCCCCGGGAAGCTCAGAGAGACGGTCACCACCCAGCCCCTCCCCTGTGCTCACGCTGCCCTTCCCAAGGGGGACAGGTGGGGGCAACTTCCCGGGCCCTCAAATCATATTTGGATCTTGGAAAGGTCATAATTTTCCCCCATGTTATTATTGCTTGTCTTAATTATGGAATTAGCATGAGAAAATGTAATTGTGTAATCAGCCCATGCAATCAGACAATGATTGCCATAATTAGAGGGAAGATTAGTGGGAATGAGGGGCCTTTGTGACTTGAGGGGAAGCAACAAATGTGTGCAGAGAGAATGCTGGGAGGTGGTGGGCTCGGACCCCTCTCACCACAACTGCACGTGCAATTGCGTTGCAGAAACACATACAATGTCTGGGGCAAGGGGGGAACAGGTAGGATGGGAGGGTGCTTTGGGGCAGGTCTGTGAACACGCAGTTGCCTGCAGCCCTTGGCCACGCTCCTGGGGGCTGACTGGACATTGGCACACTGAGGGCACGAATTTCAGAGGACCAAAGCTGGCGTCCAGCTGCCAGCCGGTGGCCTGTCTTGTGCAAGCCTGCTCCTTGAGTCTCACTGGCCTCCTCTGTCTCGTAGGAATGTGGTCACTGCCCAGCTTCCCTGGTCGGGCAGCTGCAAGAGCCAAAAGAACAGGTCACGCCCCTAGGACCTAGCAGAGCGCCTGACCCATAAAGACCTTCAGTGTGTACTTGTACAAGCTTGTCGATGTGAGCTCTGTCACTCACGCGTGCCAAGGGGTGCCCAGGGGTGATGCCCCCAGGCGGGGGTGAGATCTGCTTGCACAGGTAAGTGGGCAGAGCAGCCCTGTGCAGAGCGGGCCGGCCACGGGCAAGAGGCGCTGAGACATGCTCGTGATGGCGGGTGAGGGGCTTGGGTTTTGAGGAGTCTCCAACCATCCCCAGGGCTACGTGAAAGGCTCACCAGGAAGATCTGTTATACCTCTTCCACCTCACTCCCGGAGCAGGTTACAAGTTACTGCACTTTAATAACGGGCTGGCCCTCTGTGCGAGGCTGGGGGAGACGCTGAGAGAGAAACAGCCTTGGAGACGAAGCCACAAAGCCAGCAGACGACAGACAGACAGAGCGGCAGAAACAGTGGACAGGGGAGGGGTGGGGGGTGGGGAGAACAGGAAGGATATGGGCCAGGAGATGCTCAGATAGGGAATGGGTGCAGGGGGGGGAAGGGCAGGGAGAGGAGAGAAGGGACAGGGCAGGAGTAGCGCACGGGGCAGGGCAGGAAAGGACACTTGTGCCAGGAAAAAAAAAAAGGATGGTGTAGGGGTAGGAGGAAGAAGGAGCAGAAAGGAATCGTTCCTGCAAAAAAAAAAACAAAAAAAAACAAACCCTAAAAAAACAAAAAACAGTGCAATATCTCTGCAGGCCTCCTCGCTTGAGAACAGTGTCCCTTGTCCCCTGATTGTCTGGAAATGGTTCGCGGGACAACTCTGGCAGAACAAGTGGGGCCCAGGCAGCTGTTCTTTGATAGAGGAGTTACGACATTGTGGGGCCAGCACCCCTGCCTCCTCCACCCATACCGATCCCTCCACTCACCAGCATTTCCTGGGCACCCACGACGTGTGCGCTGCAAGGCTCTGGAGTGGAGACAGCTGACCTGCGGGCAGGGTGTCACCAGCCAGTCCCCAGACAGAGCCCATGGTGAGGGGAGCCCTCAGGCCCACCATGTGCTTCTTAAGATGCCGCTCAGCCTGTGCCACCTCCTGTAGTTGTCACCAGGGAGCCCTCCCCCTTTGAGGGGTCTCTCAGGGCTGCTCTGTGCCCCGTCAGGCCTGGCAGCTCTGTAGGCAGCTCCTACCCAGGTTGCCCTCCATGCTGCCTGGCACACAGCAGGTGCCATGTAGAGAAAGGAGGCCCGCTGCCTGCCACTCATCCACTGGCTGGCACTGGTTCTCTCAGCAGCCGCACCCAACTGGGTCTGTGGCTGCTCCACTGAGGACCCCAAAGCCTCCCCCCAGGTCCTAGGGAGCTGAGGTTGAGGTGGATGGTCTGGGGCCTGGAGCTGGAGGGCAGCCGATGGCACGGGGCCACAGGAGCCATCACAGTCCCACCCTTGCTGACTGGGTGGCCCAGCATCTCTCCGGGCCTTGGTCCTGCCCCCCGCCCCCAACAAGCCAGGTCCTACCCTGCACTGCTGTCCTGCAGTCCGGGAGAGGAGAGGAGATGCCACACTCTGGCTGATGTAGCTCAGAGGCCCGGCCCAGAGACCACGTGGGACTCAGACTCACCTTCCGGAAAACCTCGTGGGGCTGCATCCTGCTGTGACCACTAGATGTCACTGGTGACCTCCCAGGCCAGCTCCAGCGTCTGAGGCCAATTAAGCAGTCAGGGGGCTCCTGCCCCCTTGGGGCCTGGGCACCCCGGACCAGACCGAACAGGCCCAGAGCCTCCTTCGGAGACGAGCTCCATCCTCCAGCACATTGCCCGTCTCCCCTGCTTGCCCTCACGGTCGTTTACAGGCACCGACATCAGTGACCCCCTGAGCAGGGCACAAGGCCAGGTGCTGAAGTAGGAAGAGAATAGCAGGACATGCCCCTGTGTTGGGGACGCAGACACATAAACCCATCATTTCAGCCTAAGCATAAACTTGGCCATGGAGGGAAGGAACTCCTGACCCAAGAGGAGGGAGGGAGCAAGGGAGGACCCTGAGCGGGTCACGGAGGAGCTGTCCCAGGGAAGAAGGAAGGAAGCACAGGTTGGTCGAGGGTCCGGCACGTGCAAGGCGATGTGGACATGCATGGGATCGCTGGAGGGCAGGGTGGGTAGGGGCCGAGAGACCGGGCAGGAGCAGTCACCTTCAGAGAAGTGTTCTGCACTCGGGGCCCAAACTTCTCTGAGTTAAACAGGCCACACCCCGAACCCCCGTGGTGCCCACGGGAGTCCCAAAGGAGCAGCCCACAGCTATGGCTCGCTCCCTCTGATGCACACACACACACACACACACACATACACACACACACGGGCACACATATACATGGGTACACAGGCACACGGACACACATGTGTGTGTGCACACACATGCACACAGACGTGAAAACATGCACATACATGAATACACAGAAACACGCAGCAAACATATACATTGGCATGTGTGCACACCCACGCACGCGCACACATGCACAACCTGCCCCGAGGCAGCGACCAGTGCAGGAGCCCCCTTCTGCCCTCCCTCTGAACTCTACCAGGGCTGTGGGAACACCAGGACCCTCGCCCAGCACTGTGCTGCCAAGGGTGCCTTCCCTCCTCCCTTGTGCTACCCAGGGTATGGCTGCTGACCCATAACCTCAGTGAGGGGTGCTTCTAGCAGGACACACAAGGGGCATCCCTTCGGCCTGTCTGCATCCCGGGTTGTGGGGTTCCAGCTGATAAGAAGCACCCTGCTTCAGACTGTCGCCACGGTGCTGTGACAGTCATTTAAACAAGCTACACGTACTCTGGACCTCGAGGGAATTATAAACCCTCAGGGGCCAGGACTCAGCAAGAAGACTTTTCAGAGAAGGACCCACCAGTGAGCACTGGAAAGAAGGGGAAGGTTTGGCTGCACGGGCCGCAGGGCCGCACTCACACATCCCTGACGGCGACCCACAGACACACTTCACGCGCTAAGTATGTGCCAGGTGTTTGCACTGAACTGTGGGGAGTAGTCTCTGCTCTGCGAACCAAGCGGGAGCAAGAGGTGGTGCTCAGACTGGACTTGGACTTGGCAGAGGGGGCGGGGGGCGGTGAGAAGGGGAGAAGCAGGTTTCTTCGGTCCTAGGAAAAGGGACCCGCCTGAGAAGCTCCAGGGGAAGCCAAGGCAGAGCCAGCCTGTGCCAGCTCATCAGTGGCCCTCAGGGCGGGACGGGGGACTCATTATGAAGAGCCTCCTTCCAGGCCAGCTGAAGACAGTCTCCCAGGAGGTCGTGGCAGCACCCACTCTGACAGCAACAGAGAGCTGGTGGCGGGATCTCTGGGGCCAAGTCGGAAAGTGCCTTCCTCCCTGGGGGCCCAGGAATGGGGGAGCTGCGGGGCCCTGCTGGCTGGGCCGGGCTGATGTGCCAGCCAGAGCGGCATCACAGGGAAGATTCTGGTTCCTAGGGCGGTGCGGTCACCACGTGCCCCCTGGTTCCTGTCTGCTGTTTTCCCCTTGGAGAGCACTTCCTCAAACATCTATAATCCCATCTTAGTCACAACAGTAAGAAAAATAGATTTAGTCACATCCAGGCCAGATTAAGTGGGGAAGCAAAGGGACTCCTGGGTCAGGCGGCACGTTGGCAGCTACAGAGAGCCAGCTGAGGGCCAGGGGTATCCTGGAGGCCTGACATTGACGGGTACCCCCCGGGAACGGCTTTGATGAATGCTCCCCTCCCTCCACGGGTGACTGTTGCTTTGAAGATCTGAGTCATCAATCAGAACGGCAGGAACCCTCCACCACGCAGCAGAGATCAAACATGATGCCTGAAACGTGAGGACAGAGGAGGTGCCCGCGGAGCCCCGCCCTGCGCACCTCCTGCTCTCGCTGGTCCTGCAAGTCCACAGCCAGGTCTGGGTGGAGACGCCAGTGGTCACTTGCAAGATGCGGCCATGCTGATTCCAAAGAGGATCCTTGCTGCTCCTGGAGAGATGCCAAGGCTCGGTCCTTCCACAGGGCAGCTGGTGCCATCCCTTCCGCCTGGCCGTTGGCCTGAGGGTGCTGGGGCCAGTCCTTGGATGAGACCGGCCTGGGTTCTTCTCCAGGCAGGAACCAAAGGCCCCAAAATGGGGTCTGGTGGGCATTCCATGGGTTGGCAGGCAGGCTTCTCTCTCCGAGATGCTTCAGGGGCCACAGAGTGCTTGTTGTCCAAACCACCGTCCACCCCTCAAGGTCTCGTTAGTATCCGACCCCTCCCTACCTCCGTGTAAGGACAAGGCTGGGCAGACGGGCGAAAGGAGATTTAAGCGCAGAAGGATTTCGGATAATGTTTAGGGGGACATTTCTGATAGGAGGCTGGGATGCTGCTTCCCGTAAACATTTAGCAATAAAGAGAACAAGCCCTGTTTAACTCAGCCCATTGGCCGGAAGCAGAGGGAGGGGCAACCTGACCCTGACCAGCAGGAGGTCCTGACAAGCCCTCATGGGGAACCCGGGCAGGGGTGCCTGGACGGGAAGACCCCTGTACTCTGGTCCAACAGGCCTCATGCTAACAAAACGGGAACAGGCCCACAGAGATGTCATCACCATGTTTTGTCCAAGAGAAGGGGTGACCCAATGGCCCTGCTGCAGCCTGGCGTGGGGACCCCGGTTGCGGAATCGCAGCTTCTCAGAGGGGAAAGGCGGGGCTGAAACAGCGAGTCCTGCTGCCCCATCGAGGAACTGGGGCCCAGAGAGGGAACTTGCTCACTGTGGCCCTAATCTGGAGGGGTTGCCATGTCCGCGGAGCCCTGGGGACAATGCCTTCCAGGAGCGGGGCTGGCACCAAGCCCGAGGACGTGAGCCAAGGCAGCCGTGGGAGCTGGGTGTGGGGAGTGGCCCCCCAAACCCCAGCCAAGTTTCTGGGCCCCAGATGAAGAGTGAATCACTGGTTCCCCCTGGAGGGGACCAGTCAGTCACTCTGTAAAAGTTTATTTTTATTCATGTCTGATCTATTTCACATCCGCTCCGATATTTTGACACACGTACAGGAAGTGTAACTCTCCCCCATATGGCACTGTTTGGTTGACCAGACCTGGGGAAACTCAATAGGGTCACAGAGGAGCAGAGGGGAGTTGCTGCATCAGGAAAGAATGCCAGAGGCCTGAGGCCCTGGTAGGCACCTGGGGCCAGCAGGCTGGGGACAGGGGTCATGGCGAGGTCGACGCAGAAGTCCCCCTGCCTGGGTACAGGTCCCAGGACCCCGCCCCTAGAAGCCTGAGTGTGTTCTGTCTGGGTCTCCCCAGGAGGGAGGGTCTGAGGAGAGGACACTAGAGCAAGCGGCCCGGCGGGGGCGGGCAGACAGAAAGACAAAGACCAGGCGAAGACCGAGATAGCACAGCGGTCCACAGAGGGGCAAGGCTCCAGCCCAGTGTCCCGGCACGGAGGGGTCAGGAGACCGGCAGCTCAGAGGAAACAAAAGGACAGGGAAAAAGCTCTACCCTGGCGTGGGTGCTGCCCACCTGGACCTTCCCCAAGTCACCGCATCTGTGGCCCTCAGTTTCCTCATGTGCACACTGCGCGTAATGCCTGCCTCCAGGGCTGGGCAGTGACCTTGGTTCTTTCCTTCAGTTCTGGTCAACAGGCACCGAGCTGACAGTCCAGAGGGAGAGAGACCCCAGCAGGCCCTTAAAGAATGCAGACAGGCCCTGTGGGGGTGTAAGCTCAGAATACTGTGGAAGACCCCCACAGGGGACAGGGAGGGTCCTTTTCAGACTCCCAGAGAGAAAACTAAACTTAATCACTTACTAATTTGGGGGGGGGGATTTTTTGGCATTTCAATTCATGGACATCACATTCCTACAGGCGCCCCCTGGAGGCAGGTTCCCGGATGGGCCTTCGAACGAGGGGACCGGGAGACCCAGCAGATGCCAGGCGCTCTCCGTGATCCCCTGGTGCTGGGATGAGACCCAGGACATGGGCAAGATCGACCGTGGGGAGGCCACTGGGGTCGGCCCAGTCCCTACACGCTTAAAAACCACCGGGCGGGAGGGGGGGCCTGGTCTCTGTCTCGCGGGAGTCCTGCCTCTGTCTCCGGGTGCATTCCCCCTGGCTGTGGGCACTGCTGGCCTGGAACATGTCACTGCCTCGGCCACCACTGCCCCAGGGAGCTGGTTCAGAATCTCAAAGGATGAAGGCGGAGCCTCACAGTCCCTGCATGGGAAGTGGAGTGTGACAGCCCAGAAGTTGCTAGGCACCCCCAAGTTCCAAAAGGCCCTGAAGGAAAGTCCCTCGGTGGAGACTGCACTTGGCCTCACCTCACCCCGTCCCCCCACCCACCTCCCTGTAAATCCTGGCGACACAACAGGAAGGCCCTTTAACTAGCACATAAAAGTGCTTTGGCCTTTCAAAGGCCCACTCTGCATTTACGGGAGCCTGAGGCTTTTATGGGCCATTCCCAGTCCCGTTCCCCATGACCTACTGACGATGAGACTTGGTTTCTAGCTGCAGTGTGGGGCATTGGCACAGCCCAAGCCCAGTGACCACAGGACAGGGGAAGGATGAGAGATTCCTGGACCTGGGAGGCAAGGCTGCCCCACCAAGGCCGGGCAGGTCATCCACCAGCCTCTACGGGCCGCGGTCTGCTGGGTCCACCGGACTGGCCCTCTGTCCTTCAGAGAGGACACAGAGTAAGTGGTTATTTATCAGCTGACTGATGCACCGCCATGGTAACTGCAGATCAGTCCTTGAAGGGGCCCAGCAAACACCTCAGAAGGGTAGTGAGGGTCTTGCCCTGGGAGGGACCGGCCAGCCCAGGTCGTGCCGCAGGAGGCCAGGCAGATAGGCTGTCCAGACTGGATTCAAACAATGGGCGTTTACGATCTGGTTTAGCCCGAAAGACTTCTAAGGTTTTAGGGGAAAGGATTGTTACGCATCACTCCAGTGCAGAGCTAGGACTTCCCAGGCCAGTAGCCTCACGGGACCACCTCTGATCCTAGCTCATCCCAGCACCTTTCTGGCTCTAAGGGGGTGGGAGGTTGGAGGGTGGGGGGGACTCCTAGCTTGCGAGTTGCCGGAAGCCAGCTGGAGCGGAAGGAGCGGCCAGGACCTCGGCCTGCTGCTGCCCTCTCCTGCCCAGAGGTCTCAGCCAGCGAGACATCCTAGCCCTACAGGCTTCCAAGGTGGACGCCGAGGCCCCTCCCCGGGGTCCGCCTGCTGTCCCCTCTCTCTGGGCTCCTCCCTCCTTGACTTTCTTCTATCCAGCCCTTTTTCTCTGCTTTTTTGCTTCACGTGTGGTTTTGGGCAGGTTTTCCTAACCTTCCTCTGCCTCCTTACTCAGATTCTTTAACCTCATTCCTGCAGCCATTCTCCAAGCCATTCCATTTTTGTCCTTACCTTTCCTTTCTCCTCCTTCCCTCCCTGTCTTTTTATTGGACTTACCTTCTTCCCTCCTCTC
The DNA here is from genome assembly GCA_004026545.1 of Mormoops blainvillei. NCBI lineage: Eukaryota > Metazoa > Chordata > Mammalia > Chiroptera > Mormoopidae > Mormoops > Mormoops blainvillei. Next base: position 117,298 of record PVJD01003315.1, read on the forward strand.
CTGGACAAGATTGTCGCCTACGGCCTCACTCAACAATGAAATCACCGAATACTTCAAATTCGATAAGCACATGCCATGCGCAGTGTCGGGCCCGTCGGCATTGATTCCAACAGGTAAGGCTCAGCACTGTCCTCGGCGGTTGAGTTTGCTCCCATTTCACAGGCCCTAACCTGAGTAGGCGTGATTGGCTTAGAACCACACTGCCGTCAGGTGACGGGTCCAGGGTTACCTCCACCTGCCTTCAGTGATAACAAGAATAATCAAGGCCTCCTCTAGGAGCGGTACAGAGTACAGGGCCAGGGTAGAATACGGCGTGTACCAGACGGGCAGTGTACTCCACGCTGCACACAGCGCAGTGCCTGGTCCTGTTCTCAGGGAGTGTCCTGAGCACACACATCTTCCCAACGACCCTGGGGTAGGAGCTCCTACTTCCCTCACTGCACAGATGATGAAACTGAGGTGCAAAGAGATTAAATCACTTGCTCTCGCTGCCACAACTCATGAGCAGCAGAGCAGGATTCAAACCCAGGCACGTGGCCTCCAGGCTGGGCGTCCCCACTGCTGAACTCTCTTTCTCCGCGAGCCCTGGGACGGGCGGTCCCTCCGTCAGGAAATCGGGCCTCTGGTTCAGACAGTAGCAGAGTTCCCTGGGCCCGCGAGCCTTGCCTACGACAGAGAAAGGCATCCACGGTGCGCGTCTGGGTCTGTGTCCTGAGGGACTCCAAGGCCAAGTGCTGGGGACAGATGTCACAGGAAGGGGTCAGCTGAGACAAGAGGATCCTGTCTTGCTTCCAGACTACAGGATAAAGGCCTTTATTGGGAGCCCCCAGCTGGGAGGCCCCGGTGAGCCAGCCCTTCCTCCCGCCCTGGGAGCAGCAGCTGAGCCTTGCTTAGGGAGGGGCCCACGGGGCCCACCCGCCATTGTCAGGCAGCACCCCGCTTGCACCCAGGGTCTCCCCAGCCCCTGGGGGCTTCTTGGCCCCTACCTGGGCTGGCTCTCCCCACTGGCACAGCCAGGAATGTGCTTCTGTCATCCTATCCTCCCTCCCCGACCCCAGCCCAGTGCAGAATTGGATTAAGAACAAAAATATGAGCTGTGTTTGTTTTAATCAGCTTCAAGACACGGGGGCTTTTCAAGGGAAGGCAAGCAGGCCGGAGCTGGCCCCGGGGCAGGCGGCCGGGCGGCACTGCCACCCCGGGGTCAGGAGCATGCAGAGCGGGGAGTGCATCTGCAGGTCAGATCCCAGGGCAGATAAGGGCTGCCAGGGAGAGGACCTGGGGGCCGAGGGCTGGGGGGACGGAAAGGATGGGAAGGAGGGGGACAAAGACACAGGTTTTCCCTGAGTGCAGTGAGGAGGGAGGGCGGGGAGGCTGGGGGAGTACCAGCAGGGAGTAATTTTTTCCAGAGGAGGGGCTTCCTCCTGGCCTGTGGATTGAGGGATGAGGGGAAGGTGAGGGAGGGTCAGCGATGGTCTCCACCATCCAGCCCCAGGAAGAGCCCGCGCAAAGGTGTCCGGACTCGTGCTGTGTGCCCAGACGCGCCAGCACCGGAGGGCACAGGTGCTAACGTTAAGTCAAACGTGCCGAACCCGGTGGAAATAGGGAGGCGAGAGGGTCCGGTTGCGGGAACAAAGGCCTGAGGGAGCAAGAGGCCGGGAGGAAAAAATGATATCCCTGCGCAGATTTCAAGTTCAGTGAAGACCCGGAGGCTGTGAGGCGTGGAGACGGAGCTTTGAACCCGGGTGCTCTGGGGTCCTGGGACACTCGGCACCTCCTCAAAAGAAGGCCCTGTGGCCGGACAACTGTGCACCGGCTGTAGGGGGCTCTACTACATTAGCCCCATGAGTCAACAGAAGGGACCCAGGAGGGTCAGGGACTGGTCCTAGGTCACACAGCCAGCCCGAGGAGAGGCTGGTTTCATTATCTAAGGCTCAGGATATCTGGTCTGTGCTCTATCTATCCCCTTGCGTCGAACCCTTGGCTAGTTCTCAGGTCAAAGCATCCAGGTAGAAGCAATGACGCCAGGAGGGCAGAGTTCCCTTCCCACAACCCTCCTGCTCCCTGGCCAGCAGGCACCAGCGGGGCCTGGATTGGCTCCGGCCCCATACCAATCACACTCCGCCGCTCTGGGTCCCCCCTGGCCGGAGGGGGCTCTGCGGTGATGGTGGAGGTGGGGCCAGTCCCTGCTCCCCATGAGAGCAGGGACTGGCTCCTTGGGACACACCTGGGTCTTCTAATTCAGGTCCACAGGGGGGTCGGGGTTCTCGACGTTGCTCTTCCCAGTCTGAAGTGAAGGAGAAAAATCAGTAGTAGATGCTTTATATGGTTACATTTAGTCAGCCTGCAAATTGGAAGCACCGTCCCTTTCCTGATTTAAAATGCTCTGTCCTTCTTGTCACAAACCATGTTGCAAGTAGGACTTCTGGAAAGCCTTCTTGGCAAAATTAACATGGTCAAATCTATTTCCATTTCTTCCATGAAACGCGACTTTTAATTGGTCCATAAAACCCCCAAGGTTGGGAACAGCTGTATTGTTTTATTTGGAGCCATTCAGGCCGGGCCTGAGGCAACGGCCCGGTTAGCGGGGGCTGGGGTGGGGGTTGCGGTCTAGAACCTGAGCACGTGACTGCATTTTCAGCCTCGGTTTCCTCTTCTGCAGAGAGGAGGAGACAAGACTATCGGGCACCCTCTGAGGGGACCCCAGTGGCCACATTCCACAGCTGAAGGTGGGGTAACTCCGCGTTCCTGGAAAGCGGAGCCTAGCCCATCTTAGGCTCTGAGCAGGCAGCTGTGCCCCAGGCGGGAGACTTAAGGGGGGACACAGGGGACACATGCTCAACTGGCCCTCGTAAGAGAAGTACTGGTAACAACAAAAAGTCCGCCAGCCAAGAGAAAAGAGCTTCCCTGGACATCGGCCAAGACTTAAGCCCAGACCAAACAAATGGCCACTGGCCTGCTTTCCCAAGCCTCTAGAGGCATCTCCCAGTCCCTGCAGGCTGGGACAGTCTCAGAGCCTCCCTTCCACTGTGAGTCATGCCACCCACCCCCCTGTAGGTCAAGATGGCCTGATCTAGCCCTGGCTGGTGTGGCTCAGTGGATTGAGCACTGGACTGTGAGCCAAAGGGTCATCGGTTCAATTCCCAGTCAGGGTATATGCCTGGGTTGCAGGCCAGGTCCCCAGTAGGGGGCACGCGAGAGGCAACCACACAGTGATGTTTCTCTCCCTCTCTTTCTCCCTCCCTTCCCCTCTGTCTAAAAATGAATTAAAAAAAAAAAAGAGAGAGAGAAAAGATGGCCCGATCCAATGCAACAAAACATGACTTAGCCCCTCCTCTGTGCCAAAGGTGGGGACACACACATTATTCAGGAAAACAGTTCATACAGGAGTGGTGAGTCATTTAAATTTAGAATATATGTATTCATATAGATCTACTGTATCCAAGCCTATTAAGAGGCAATGAGACTAAATAAAATATGGGCAGTCTCCGCCCTCAAGGACTGTCCTTAGAAAATAGCCCTACCGACCTGAAGGGGACACAGAGCAGAGGGGAGACCCGGGCCTCCCCGGGGAGCACTCTGGCCAGCAGAGAGAGTGGGTGTCCCACAGGGACCCCGCAAAAAGGCCAAACCAAAGGCAGAGGCCCCTCAAGGATGAAGGCGTCTCTCTGAATGGTGGAGCTAGAAGAGAATGGGAAGCGAGGGGCCACGGCCATTCTGCCCCTCCCTGGGGCAGGGCCTTCACATGACTGGGGCACAGAGAGCTCGTGCCGTCACCCCAGGCACTGCCTCCAGGTGTGGACGACACTTTCCAGCCTTTCCTGGAAGCAACAAAGAAGTATCTTTGCCAGGGCCCTTGGATGCTGGGGGAGTGGGCACGAACGCCTCCTCTTAGTGCAGAAGGGCCAGGGCAGCCGTGGCGGGGGGGTGGGGCAGTGTCAGCCCCCCACCCCCTGGGGTGGCCCAGTTCTGTACAGTCTCAGCCCCATTCCCCAGATACCAAGGGACACCCGCTGCTGACACCATCGCATTGGGTTTCCCCTGGGCTGGCTCAGGCTACTGTCACCCGGCCTGCCAGGAAATTGCTGCTGACACTCGGGGATGGGCCCTGGGAGTGCAGAGACTGGGACTGTGAAGAGTCGGTGAGTTCTGAGCAGGCTGGAGCAGAGCAGGCAGCTGTGGGTCTGCAGGAGACTCTGGGCGCAGCCCTGAGGCTCTGTCCTGGTCCTGCCCCTCCGGCTTCCCCAGGGCTCCAAGGAATCTCGGAGCTTGTGGCCAGCCTGGCGTCACGGGGGGAGCTGGAGGGGAAGGGCCAGAGGTATCCTAGGGTCACAGGACCCCCCTCCACATCCCCTACGCCCAAGGCTGTACAAATATGTCCCTTAGCTTCCATCCAGAGGGTGCTCCCAGGTGAGACCCCTCGGTCCTGGACTCTGACATCATCTGTAGCTTTGATCCTGGGCTGCGCCCCCAGCCCCAGGCAGGAGGAAGAGGAGGGAAGGCCCGAGGCGGGAGCAGGCCCAGTAGAAGGGCAGGAAGGGGCTGGGCCTGCTGGGGAAGAAGCTGCATGGCAGCGAGGCCTGGCTATAGGGTCAAGGTGATGATGAAGCTGGGGCTGTGGGAGGTGGTGAGAGTCTGCGCGGTAAGGGTACTGTCGTGAGAGTCCAGCCAGGGTCCCCAGAGCGTGATGGCAGTTCACGGTACCAGGCTGGCATCCTGGGCTTCTGACCTCATCAATCAGTACCTTGGAGCCTCCAGCCCAGACAAAGGTAGGCCCCTTCAAGGGCAGAAAGGGCCATCTACATGGCGGACCAAGCCATCCGGCCACACATCAGCAGGTGTTTTAAAGGCCTGCTGCAGGCCCGATGCTGGAACTGTCCCCCAGTCACTGCACGCCTGTCAGAATGGCTCTCATCAACGAATCAACAGACAAGTGCTGGCGAGGCTGTGGAGAAAAAGGAGCCCTCGTGCGCTGTTGGTGGGAATGTGGACTGGTGCAGCCACCATGGAAAGCAGTACGGGGTTTCCTATAGAACTAAAAATGGAACTACCTTTTGGCCTAGCGATTGCACTGCTGGGAATATATGCTAAGAATTTCAAAACATCAGTCGGAAAGAATATATGCACCCCTATGTTCATAGCAGCGTTATTTATAATCATCAAGACCTGGAAACAGCCCAAGTGCCCATCAGTAGATGAGTGGATAAAAAAGCCATGGTACATTTACACAGTGGAATACTACACAGCTGTAAAAAAAAAAAAAAAAAGGAGGAACTCTTAGCTTTTGCGACAACATGGATGGACGTGGAGACTATTATGCTAAGCGAAGTAAGCCAGTCAGAGAAAGACAAGTACCATATGATCTCACTCACATGTGGAATATAATGAGCAAAATAAACTGACAAACACAATAAACCAGAGGCATGGATACATGGAACAGACGGACAGATCTCAGAGGGGAGAGGGAGGGGGGAACTGGAAGAGATTAGCCAAAGATCATATATGCATACATGCGCAGCCCAAGGACACAGGCAATAGTGTGGTGAAGGCTGGGGGTGGGGGGGTGGGGGCTAGGTGGAGGGAGGTAAAGTGGGGGGAAAGGGGACACCTGTAATAGTGTCAACAACAAAAAAGTTGGGGTGTGGGGAGGAGGAGGAACTCTTATGAATTAAAATAGACCTAAGAGCTATGTTGAACAAAAAAAGAAAAAAGAAAGAATTGTCCCCCTGAAGCCCACATGTCCCTCAGTCTAGGAGGGCAACGTAGAGTAGGGCGGGCAAAGGGGGTGTCTAACTCGCTGGTTCCCAAATTCGGTATTGACGGACCATGAAATTATAATGTAATGTTCTTATTTTTCATTTAACCAAGAAAGGACATTAAAGACCTGATGAGAGTTATTTTAACATTTTTTAAAAATAAAGAGGATAAAATAAAAGACAGCCCTTTCTAATATCACTGAGTGATAGAGGTAGGTTAAACTTGAGGTAACTTTGCGGGGAACTGACTGAAAGGGACACCAGGAGGCCTGGGGCACTAGTGAAGGACTAGTTCCAGATCTGGGACGTGGTTATACAGGTGTGATATGCACAGAAATAAGCTAATAAGTATATAACGCAATGTCGACAGAACACCAAGCAGGATGACCGCCCAAAAATCTACACCTAGGCAAACCGCTTTCAAACCGCAGAAAAGCCAGACGAACAGTAAACCTTGAAACATGGTAGAGGAAAAAAATGCTTTACCTGTAGAGGAACAAGGATAAGAATCACATGGGACATCTTTTCAGACACCATGCCAGCAAAATAAAAATGGAGCAAAACATTTCAAGTATTGACAGGAAAAAAAAGAAGAAAACCAAACCAACCTAGAGTTGTGTATCCAGTGAAACTGTCCTTCAAAAGTAAAGGAGAAATAAAGACATTCTCAGGAGAAAAAGCAGGTTGAAGAGGTAGAGAGCGGTAGGGAAGGTGCTAACGCAGTGAGCTGAGGACACCTCGCTCAGGAGGAGCCATCTCACCGAAGACCTGAACAAGGAACGGAGGGAGGGGTCAGGGAGAGAGGTTCCAGGCAGAGGGACAGCGGGGACAAAGGCCCTGGGGCAGGGCGGAGTGTCGGAGCCCAGGGAGCCGGGGCAGAGGGCGCGAGGTGAGGAAGGAAAGGCGCAGCGCCCAGGTCACGGACGGAGCTTGGATTTTGCTCCCGGAGCCTTGAGAAACCCCTGGAGGAATCTAAACTGAGCGGTGGTACCATGTGACCGATCTCTTCAAAACACTCTTGGCTCTGGTATGTGGAACAGGGAGGCGCAGGGAGACACGTTGTCAAGGCAAGAGGTGGCAGAAGGGTTAGGGAAGTCGCTGAATTTGGGATGCTTTGGGGAGGTGGAGCCGAGAGGAGGACGGATGGGTTGGATCTGGGCGTAAGGACAACAAAGTGGCCAAGTGGGTGTTTTGGCTTGAGCCACTGGAGCGTGGCAGTGCCTTTAGTCGAGATGGGGCCCAGGGAGAGAAGCAGGTTTGGAGGGGAATCAAAACTTCTGCTTTGTTTGGACATGCCAGGTTTGTGATGCCTGATAGGCCTGCATGTGAGGAGGACAAACGGACAGCTGGGCAGACACATCCAGAACTCAGGGACATGGACAGAGCTAAAAATATCCTCTGATGATCAGCAGCAGCAGGAAGTGTCATGCAAACGCCCTGCTTGCTCCCGTGATGGGGCTTTTCTTGGAACCACGACGGAAAATCCCCAGTAGCTCTGCGCAGGAAAGTGGGAACGCTCTTTCTAGGGTTGTCTCATTAAGGTTGGAATATTCTGGGCAACACCCCAGAAAGCTAGACTGCTCCCCGCCCCCCAACCTTGTCTCTAGTAACTGCACCAGGACAGTCCTGGGGGCAGAAGCACAGGCAGGTGGGGCAGGTCCGAGGGCAGAGTCCTGGGAGGGTGTGGTCGGGAATTAGCTGAGAGGGACGCTGTAGGTCAGTGGCCGGGGAGCCGTTCCTCCCAGGCAGGCTCGCTCGGTGCCCCTGGGCGGACCTGGACAGTCTTCGGCAGCGCCCTGAAGTGTGAGAAAGTAGTTCCTCTCCAATTCTCTTTCATATGTGATTACGATGTGCCCTTTTAATAACAGCTGCACCTGGTCACTAAAAACATGGCCAGTGGGGCTTTAACACCCTCTAACACTTGCTAACGCTCCTGTTTAAGGACAGAAAGCAAACCTTAGCCTTGGAGCCTTCCATAAGCCACTCTAGCTACAATGTAATCACGCTGCTATGATTTCATTTTATTTGTTTTTACGGCTACTCTGTTTATGACAAGTGCTACTAGTCTTCCATTTATGGTAAGGATGTAAAATTTCCTCTTAAAAGATATATGTGTGTGTGTGCTGAGTTAATTTAAAGAAAAATGTTAATAGTACAAGTGGCACTCAGATGTGGCCAAAATCATGAAGGTGCTATTCACGTGACTAAAATCTGGGGGAAAAAACCCCCCAAAAAACCATGGCTATAAAAGACTCGGGGATGAAAATAAGAGCCCTGAGCCTCATATTCATACCCAAAGCTCATAATCACCCAAACCACCCCAAGATCAAGGGCAGGAACACTTCCTCTTCCCTTCGCGGCCCCTGCAGGCTGCAGGTGGCTAACCCTTGATATTTGCCGTGATTGGATTTCACTAGCAGGAGAAACTCTCTGAACATACAATTCTCATCATCTCTAGGTCCCAAAGCTGATGTTGTGACCGAGGATATCCCCCGCCACCAAGTGCAGCAAATTCAAGAAATGCCTTCGGAATTGGCACAGATTACAAAGTGCCCTTTAAACGACAGCTGGTTCCGGTCACACATTCGAAGTTTTGGACAATCATGTTCCCAAACACTGGATCTGGGCGTGACTCAGGACCTGAGCACAGCCTGACCTAGACCAGACCTCAGGGGGTCCATACACAGTACTGCCTGCCCAAGGCAGATGACAGTGCCTATGTGGTGCCCACAGACCCAGGTAGAGAACGGAGCTCGGCAGAAGAGGACAGAAAGTATTCAGATGTCAGCCCTGCTGACCTCTTGGGGCCTCCGTAGAAGCCATCACACCCTCCCCTGGAGACCTTTTGGCCCAGTGATGTTGTCCCAAAAGTAGGAAGCTTGAGCGGGGCAGGCACAGGGCTCTCCCAGGTCCCTCCAGCCGTGCCGGCTGAGGGAGGCGCAGCTGTCTTGCCTGGGGCTGTGTCTCTCATGAAGGAGAAACATCCGGCCAGTTCCAACGAGAATGTCAGTCAAAATGCAGGGCAGGACTCTGGTCAGCTCAGTCATCCCATCCGGCCGCTCTTGTGTCCTGAGGGTAGGCACTGGGACCATCCTTGGCCAGGACAGGGAGAGGCCCATCTCCCAAGGCCTGTGGCCTTTGCAGCGTCCTCGTCCCCACAGTCCTTGGGCTGGTGGCTTGCAGCCTGGGGGAGGCACAGGGACTGGCAGGATGTGACCCAGGATGTGGGGACCCGCGGGCTCCAGATATGCAGAGGTGAAAGGGCAAACCTGTTTCCAGTCTCCTTATCAGGGAGGGCCGAGTGAAAGGGAAGTGGGCAGCCCTGGAGGTCAGGCTGGGGGGTCATGGCGGGGACAAGGGACCTGGGAGGAGACCCTGCTGGGCAGGAGAAGGAGAAAGGGGGTAGGATGGAGGGAGGGCCGGGATGAACCAGCTGCTGGACCCTTTCCCAAGGGGAGCAGCAGCGAGGGTGACCAAACGTCAGGTGTGCCTGCGGTTGAAGGGCTTCCTAGGAGACAGGACTTCAGGTTTCAACCCAGGGTGGCAGCTCACCCTGTCAGCAGCCCTGGCTATGGGACTGTCAGACACCCCCCCTCCACTGCCCCAGGCTCAGCCCGCCCCCTTGTGTGAAAACTTCCTGACGTCTCCCCACCGCCTTCATTTACTCGACGCACAGCAATGAAACGCCTGCCCGGTGCCAGGCACTGGGGGCCGAGCTGGCTCAGCAGCCGGTTCGCAGACCTCGCAGACCTCGCAGACCTCGCAGACCTCGTCCTTCAAAGCCCCGCTCTGCTGCCCACCAGACCAGCCCCCTGCTCAGTGCCTCTGGGCATGTTTCTGGAAAGCTCTTTTTGTCTGTCCCTCCAATTCCCCAAGTGGGGTCTGCGTCTAGTCCCTGGCTCTGCCTCCCACTGAGCCCAGCACGCTGTCCCTGAAGCGGGGCAGGAGCGTACTCTTTGATGGAGGAGCGAAGGTACTGAGGGCAGGATGTAGCTGGGGACGCCAGTGGGGACCCTAAGCAGAAGCCAGGCAGCTGGGGCACAGCAGGGACAGCTGGGGGGGGGGGAGGGGAAGTTGCTGGAAGATGCTGGGGCTCCAGGACAAGCCCAACAGACCCTGCTGCCTATTTAAGGAGTAAGGACCTGTATCGTCGAAGCCACCAGGAGACAACGGTGAGCTCCTTGCAGGCAGGGTCCGCGTGCACTCATGCTCGTCTACCAGGCAGGACAGTACTTAGAGTGGACTGCCCACACTTTCCATGGACAACACCAGTATCAAGCCTGGCCCTCAGAGAGCCGAGCCCCACGTTTCTGTCCTGCCCCCTGGTGGCAGTAAGTCATATTGCAACTCACGGGGTATCAAAAAAACAGCGGGTGGGATTTCTAACTGTGGCTGAGCTCAGGCCATCAGACACCCGCATATTTGGAAGCCGGTCCTGGGGTTTCACTAGGATAGGATTCATGAGTGTCCTGGGAACAGCTGAAACCCAGCAGCTCCGAACCAGCTGGGGAGGGGGAGAGAAGACCAGAATGTGGGGAGACAACACGAGAGCACACATCGGCGTGGAACCTGAGGCTCTCTCCACGGCCACGGGCAGGGACAGCACAGAGGGGCTTTGGGATCTTTTAAAATCGAAAGTCAGTGCTCGGAGTTGGGCTATGGCCTAATCTAATAATCACAGTCTTTGGTTCCTGATACCTTCTCATGCTTCCAGTTAGTTAATTTTTCTTTGGACTATTTTTCATAATGCACAAGCACCTATAAACGGGGGTTTTTCTTCCTCCCTCCCTCCCTCCCTCCCTCTCTTCCTTCCTTCCTTTCTTCTTTCCTTCCTTCTTCAGCAGCAGAACCCACCCCTCCTTTTCTTCCAGAGGAAATTTCACATGCAGCCCGGGACACAAAAAGTGCAGCTGCTCCGGCTGCGGGGAAGCAGGGCTGGCTGTCGCCCGCGTGGCCGCCCTTCCACCGCCCGGCACCCCTTAGAATTCTGTATTAGGTGATCTATCCCAACAGTATCTGGAGGGCAGACATCCGTCTCCTCCATTCCTAGCCCCCACACCCAGCGTGTGCCCAGGTCAGTGTCCATTCCAAAAAATGCTGAGTGAAATGCACTGCATGAGAAATACTTGTTCCATCAACTGCCCAGGTCAGATTGGGGGAGGGGACCCCTCTGCCTCCAAAGTCTCCCCCATCGCCCTACCGCAGTGCCTACCGTTCCCTCACAGCCACGCAGTCTAACCCTGCATGTCCTCCGGGACCTCCAGAACAGACACTGCCTCTTCCATGAAGCTTTCCCAGATGTCCCCAACCAGTCATCTTGCTACCTTCAAACGCTGGGGTCACTCGATTGCACCTCTTCCTTCCATTTCTCACACTTACTCAGCCTTCAGGCCAAGCTGTTGGCTTACAGGCTTCATTTCCCCAACAATGCTGAGGCCGCATTCCTCAAGGGTGGGGCGCCTTTGATTGACTTTTGGGTCCGTCTCTGCGCCTCCACCCAGTAACATTCAATAAATTTGTCTGAGGAAGAAGGAAAGTCTCCCGATGCTCCTAAGGACTCTGTGTCTCCAGAAGGGCCTGTTAAAATTCTTCAGGAGGGGCACCTGGAACTCATTTGACCTACTAAGACATTGGCATGGTTTATCGAGTCCACAGACAGTCACCAAGCAGACAGCAGGGGAGGGATTCAGGAGAAGTACGTTTTGGTGGCAAGGAGACATCCAGGGTCCCCCACTCACGCCAGAGCTGCCTGCAGAGCGTGGGTCGCTGGCCCTGAGAAGGAACCAGAAAATGTGGCCAAGGAGGAGCTGGAGGTAGGGGGAGGGTCCCAAGTCCCGCATCTCTTGAATTTGCCTCCCCAAGCCTGTCTCCAGTGCCCGGCAGGCTGCGACCCAGGGGACGGACCAGTTCCCTTTTTCTCCCCAGAACATCTGGGGCTGCATCAGACATAACGATCTGGTAAAGAAAATTGTTATGGAAATCTGTAACCGTGAGACGTTATCAAAGGCATCTTTAAAGTCCCTTCTCAACCCCCAGCCGGGTGGAGGGAATTGGAAATTGGAAAACTGGGAGACGATTACAGGACCATCAAAGTGGCCGAAATTCAATCCAATCTGCAGGTTTAAGGATGGCTAGCAGACCGCTGCCCCAGCCCAGAAGGCTGCAAACCCACTGTTTAAAAACCAAATCAACGGCATCACCAGATCCGGGTCTGGAGCAAACAAACGGAGCCCACAAAGGCGTCCCGGGATCTCCCTTGCATTGGGGAAATCTGAGAAGCCAGGCCCTGCGGAGGCGCCGAGCCCTGGGAAGGCTCCCAGCTTCCAAGCCTTCTATCTTCTCCTCCCCACCCCACCCGCTGTCTGGGTTCAGGCTTTGTCTCTCCATCCCTCTTGATGTCTTTCTTCTACATCTTTCTGCGCTGCTCTTTCTCCTGCCGTCTGTCTCTCCTCCTCTCCTTCCACCTCTCTTTATACGCTTTTCTAACAGTGTCCTCTCCTTTCTCTGGTGGTCTCTCATACTGTCTTTTTGTGACATTTCCATCTCTCTTGTGTCTTTCAGCATTGTGTCTGTCTCTTTACATTTGTCTTCCCTCTGTCTCTCTCGCTTTCGTTATTACACAGCAACGGCCTCTCTTCCTTGCACTCTCTTTAATTGTTCTACCCCTTTACTGCCTGTGACTTGCCTGTAATTTCAGATTGCATGCAGGGCGAAGTCCTCCTTAGCCGGTTTGTTTACCAATGTGAGTCCTAGGTGTTTCCCCCAGGTGTCCAAACACAAATGACCCTCCATGCACACCCAATGCCTGTCACCAGGAACTATCGTGGCAATATCACTGGGCCAGCAGCACACACAGGCTCTCAAAATAGACATGTGGTTTCACCTATGAGCAGGCTCCACAGACATGGAAATTTATGTCCTGGGGGTCGGGGGGGTGGAACGCTACACCACGTAAAACTGATACACGCAGAAAACGTCCGAAGTTTACAATTCCTTTTTATGTGGGGTGAGAGAAAGAGACTATTACTTTGCTACTAATAAAGTTCTCCATATTTATCCTCAGGATGTGAGGGTTTATCTTCACTCACATTTCTCCTGGTCGTAACCTTGAAGAACGTTGGGTGGCAAATCGCACGCCTCACGGCCACCCCCGGGGAGTTTCATTCCGACCTGCAAAATGTGTCAGGGAGCACGAGAAAAAAGTTCCGAATTGAGTCATTCACCTTAGAAGAATCGGGAACGGAAAAGGAAACCCAAGCATAAGTTTATCGAAGAATGGGATTGAGAAAGGGCCGGAGAAAACGAAAGCGGACGCCTGCCGGCGCCACAGGGGCCAGGAAAGGCGCGCGAGCCGACGCAGTGCGGACAACCGACGGGCACGGCGCTCCGGTGCCGGCCGCTCCCCAGGGCCTTCGGCCGGACAAGAGCTACCGCGAGTGCGGCAGGGTCTGGGCAGGCGGCGTCCGCCCGCGCCTGGCCGGCCTCCCAGCGGGTCGCCTGTCCTTCGCGGGCCCGCGCGCCGCGCACCCGGCTCCTGAGTCTCCTCGGCCTCCCGCTCCGCGCCCCGCTCGCCCGGCTGCGCGGCCGACAGCTTGCGCGCCGCTCTCAGTTCGCAGGCCCCAAGTTCATGGGCGCGGCGCCCTTTCTGCTCGGGTGTGCCCTGCCCGTTCAGGCCCGGCGGCAGACAGGCACTCAACTCTCGGGGCTCCCCGAGCCTCACGGCGCCCGGAGATCCGGGGAGAAACCGAGCGCCTGTTCCCTTTGATCTGGTTTTATGGAGATTTGATGTTGACATTAAACTGTGAATGCTTTTTTTCTCCTTCAATCGCATTCCCACTTTGGGAGGGGACCCCCGTGCCAGCGCGGGGAGTCATCTCTGCGGGCTGGGGAGGGGGTGCGCGCCGGCGAGACGCAGGCTCCGGCCACCGGGGCCGCCGGCCGGGCGGCACGAGGGCGCGGGGGCGATGCTGGGCGGAGACCCTCGCCCAACCCGCAACTCCCGCTCGCCCCGGACGTCCCCTCTTGCCGCTCTCTCCGCAACGCCGGCGCGGAGGCCGGTGCTGGGCTGAGGCGCCGCACAAAGACGCAGGGCACCGAGCAGGGAGGAACTTCATGCCGCCGCGCCCCGTCCTCCGGCGGTAGCTCCCAAACCCACGCCGAGACACTCAATGACGTACGTAATAAATAAATCTTCCGGAGCAGGAGGCAAGTTCTCAGGGGCCAAACTGAAATCAGAGGCCTCGGCATTCGTAAAGAGAGGGACTGCCATAAAAGCCCACCCGGCTTTGGTGGAGCAGGGAAAGGAAGCGCGGGCACAGGGTGTTTCTTGCTGGGATGATACTGTCCTTCGCTGGCGGGAGGACCCTGAGAGACTTCCTGTCTCTTTCGATCTCGGGTCTCGCACATCAGATCGGAATCGGCCATTAAACGGGCCAGAACCCTGGAGCCCAGTGGAGAGACCCGCAGGGAACAGAAGACCGGAGCTCCCCCCTCTCCCTCTCTCTTTTTCTCCTTTGTCTCCATCATCCCTTGCCCAACGTTCTCCTGATCTGAGATTTCCAAACCTGGCTTTGCAACGCTCCAGGGAAATGCCACTTATCTCCAGGGCTTTGAGAAGTGCTTAAAATGAAATAAACGTTAATTAACTCTAATGATTTAACTGCAGGTTAGGACCCCTGATGGGGCAGGGGAGGCAGAGGAGGGTGTTCACAAATTAAACGCCACCCCAGAGCGGCACCGCTCGGCTCCCTGCAGTTGAGGAATGCCAGCTTCCGAATTTCAGGGCTCAGAAGGGACACCCAGTTCCTAGGAGGGCAGAGGCTTCGTTATGATGTTCTGGGGCCAGGGGCTCTGTCCTGCCCATTCCCACCCCCACCCCCACCCCCACCCCCACCCCATCCTCTTGCCAACCATCTCCATGTAGGCGGTCTTGTCCACTCTAATCCCATTTACAATCCTTCAGTAAGGTCCTGTTCACACTGGACAAAACAAACTAGTTCCTTCCCTGTCTGCTAGGAAATTCAGACCGCCACAGAATTTTCGCAGGGATCGCGCAGGCATCTGGGCTGATGTAAACACACTATCTATCACGGTGCTGCTCTTTTAGAAGAGTTACTCACCCAAAAGTCTCCGAGGGCCCCTCACTCCTCCTCACACCACCAGGTCTACGAAACTGCCCTTCTCCTCAGTTCAGGGGATGGGAGCCCCAAGAGGCGACCAGATGGCCTCGGTGGAGGACAACTCGCTCTCACAGCAGCTGACAAGGGCCCGCGTGTTTTCCTTACAGAGAACAAATCTGCCCCAGGAAAGCGTTCCTCCTGCTGGGGAAATACCGACGCACCGTCAGACACACACTTGGCACACGGAGACCTCGAAGGAAAGGCAGGTCTTTTCTGCAAGGCCAGTGGGTGAAACTAAGCCTACCTCGTCCACCCTCCTCGCTTGGCCTGGCAGACGGAGGGAGGGATGAGTGACCAAAACATCTGCACTGAGGGAGCCTGTGGGGGTGGCAGCTCTAGCTTTAGAGACAGCATCGGGGACAGACAGGGCAAGAAGGTGCTGGTGACTTGGGGGCACCTGGGGGGCGGATGGCTGCCTGGGCTCTGGTCGGACCGGAGTCTACTTTCCAGAGCCTGAACTTTACAGCAAATACTTCCACGGTTTGGGCCCCAGGGACACTGCTGATCTAAACAGCTTATTAACAAATGGAAAATATATAAACACATAGCAACTGCTTTTAAGAAAAAAAATCATTAAAATCCCCCCATGCTATTTGCAAAAGAAATAGCTGAGACCATGTGAGTGAGGGGGAGTGGTGGAGTCCTAATTAGCTGTATGCTCTTGGCAAAGTCCCCTCTCTGGGCCTCTATTCCCTCATTTCGAAATGAAGATGACAGCCTAGATCAGTGGTTCCCAAACTGCATCAGTATCACTCAGAAAAATATTGTAAAAATAAAGATTGCTGGGCCCCACCCCCAGGGTTTCTGACTGAGTAGGTCTGGGGTAGGGCCAATAATTTGCCTTTCTGACAAGTTTTTTTTTTTTCTTTCTTTCTTTCCTTCTTTTTTTTTTTTTTTAATCCTCACCCAAGGACATACCTATTGATTTTTTTTTTAGAGAGGAACAGAGAGAAGGAGAGAAACATCGATGGGAGGGAGAAATATTGCAACCTAGGTATGTGCCCTGACCGGGAATCGAACTTACGAACTTTAGGTCTATGGGACAACACTCCAACCAACTGAGTCACGACTGGCCAGGGCTCTGACAAGTTTCTTCACGCTGCTGAGGCTGGCCTGGGGACCATACTTTGAGAACTTTTGGACTAGATGAGGTTTAAGCTGCCATCCAGAGCTAACATGCTGTTCTAGCTCCATACCCCTGTGTTTCCCCCACACCAAGTCTGAGAGGGCTGGTGGTTTTGGAACCAAACAGGAGAAGGCTGATGTTTTTACACTCAAGCTTGTACCCCCTGTCATCAGTACTGAATAAATCTTTCAGGGGCTGGTCACCCTGCCCACTGAGGGATTCCTGACCCCTCGGTGCGATCATTCCACTTCGAATTAACCCCAGCTGGCTGGCTGCAGGGCCTCCACCTCGACAGACAGCGGCGGAGGGTGGTTTTCCTTTGTACAAAGCAGGGATGGGCTTAATCCGAGCTAAACCCCAAGCAGGCCTGTTGTGTAGAGGGCTGCCTTCAGAGCGGCTGGCAAGAGCCCAGGGTACGTCTCCGGGCCCCTCGATGTGGCCTAGTGTCTGCCAAACACTTGTCCCAATACACACACATGGACACGCACACACTTCGCCACACACGGAACCCCTGGCCGTCAGGAAAACTCGCCTGACTTTGATGTACCTCTCTCTGCACATTTGTTTCAGCCCCTCTCTTGAAGCCACTGCCTTATTTATCTTCTTGGCATGGGTTCTTAGAACCCTTCCACTCAGGCAGCAGCAAAATCACTCAGCTCCGCCGTTTTACGAAGTTTATCAAACAGCAAAATATCCGGTCTCTTTGTCCCATGGATCTGGCGTGAATGTGCCTACAGAGCTGCTTCTCCCCAGACGTCCCGGGGTCTGTGCGTACTTACACGTCCCCTCCCCGTGTGGACCCCGCAAAATCCGGGGCTTGCCTCCTTAGGCTGTGAGGGCCCCTCAAAGCAGATGAGGGCTTTGAGGTTTCCGAGTAGGAGTCCCAGCCACACGTAGTCCACACGTGCACACACTATGTTCACACGCCACCAACAGGGCCTCAGGCTGCCACGGCAGACTAACGAGCCTACCCACCCCCCACCCACGCTCCAGCATCCTGGCTGCCATAGGGCCCTCAAAGCAGGGGCTGCTTCTAAAGTCATCACTGTCATCTCAACCCCAGAGCTGGGGACCTTTGTGGACAGAGCCGCCTCCCTTGCAGCTGAGGGCTTTGGCCCTTCCCGCCCAGTTAAAGAGACCAAGGGTTTTCTATTCTCCACAGGTGGACCCAGGCAGACACCGGCCCAGTCTCCTCCACAGCTCGCTCCCTCACTTGAGGTCTTTCAGCCAGGGCCGGGGGAGGCCCCTGCTCTCTGAGGGACCAGAGAGCCAGCAGCCAGGCTACTGTCACCCAGCACCTGGTGTGCCCTGGCTGTCACCAGGGCGGCACCAATCATAGGATTCCAGAGCCTGGCGAGTCCAGTCGGATCCCCCCTTCCTCTGCCCCCAAGTGCAGAGAGTAGCCCAGGGCTTTGCAGAAGCCGTGACTTTGTAGGTGACAATCGCACTGAGTGAAGGACCCCTTTCTGGGTGGAAATCTGTCTCAGAGGTTCAAAATGTCCCCTGAAGACATATCCCTGTGCCCTGTGCCTACAGCAGCCTCTTCTCTGGGTTGGTGGCCATCCAACGCCCTCACCCTGGCCCATATGGCAGTAAGTCTGGTCATTGCTTCCTACTAAATACCTCTTCCCTCCAGCCATCCCTCTTCATCCCCTTGACCACACCCCCGTTCAGGCCTTTGTCACCTCATGCCACCTGAGCCACTCTCTCGCACGCTGACTGTGTCCCCTTCTTCTAGGTCCCCTGGCTACTTTGGGCAAGTCACTTATTTTCTCTGTGCCGTGGTGGCTTTCTCATCTGGAAAATGGAGATAAGGGCGCCTCCCTCGTAAGGCAGGGCCTGGCCCGTAGTAAGTGCTCGGTAAGTGTCAGGCATCGTCGTTGCTACCGTGCTGCTCAAGACACCGCAAGTCTCTTCCCAAGCGCAGCTCTCCTCTTCCTGCTCAACAACAACAGTGGTAATATCGGCCCCTTTCAAACACTTCTCTGGGGCCAGGCCCTGCTCCGAGTGCTTCCTAACACTCTCCCATGGCTCCCCGTTGCCTGAAAGAGAGGAGGCTCCACTCTCCACCACCGGCCAGACTCTGGCCCTGCCCAGGCTCTCAGTTAACACGGCCGCTGCTCCCTCACAAGCCCTCTGCGGGCGGCAGCCGAGCTCCCTGTGCACAGACATGTCCTGTGCACTTGACCGCGGCTCAGTCACTGTGCTCCTCTCCATCTGCCCACATTTTGCTGGCCTTTCCCACATTCTTGAGCTACAGCTCGGAGTGCTCCCAGGATTCTCCATGACAGGGAGTGGCCCTTGGCCTGGGTCCCCGGGGCTGTGCAGGAGGGAGTCCAGGGACTGGTGCTGTTGTGCTCACGACCTCCCAGTGGGTTTCTTCTCCACCTGGGAGTGGCCTTGGGGAACACCAGCCCCTTCCTGCGCCTGTCTGTTCCTCAGCAAGGGCAGCCTGTCACACACTTCGCAAACATCTTGTGTTACTGGGTAGCTGTCCAAGTTGTGGATGAGCTGTCCACATCTTGTCTCCCCAGAAGAAGAAAAAAAATCTCGTAAGAAGGCTCTACCCCAGCTTTGGAGTGAAGGTGCATTTTCAGCCGCCCTCCCGCCCCAATTCTGCCCAGCAAAGTCTCCGCCCCACCAAGTGCTCAGATCCACTGAAGACAGGTAGCATGACATGCTGGGGATGGTGCCAGCTTGTGAGGCCACCTGCCGGGGAGTCCCTCTTGCTTCTATCACTTAGGAAGTGTGTGACACCTTGGGCAGCTTAATTTCTCAGAGATCTGTATCCTCATCTGCAAAGAACAAATAATAATGGCTACCTTATTGCCTGAGCAGATTATGTGAAATTTTAAAATGCAGAGTGCCTAGTTTGGATCTAACTCATCATGGGCTCTCAGCGCTGCCTCCCTTCCCTGGTACTCGGTTCAAAGCTGACGACAATGCAAATAGGACATTGTAATACCCTCCCCGGAGGAAAGGTGAGCTGCCTCCTTCCTTCACCCACAGGAAGGAAGAGCCCCCGTGGAACCCTGAGATCAGCTCAGCACACTGAGGGAGCCCCCAGGAGTTTACCTGCCGTGACAGCTGAACACTTGGGGTACAGGAAAAACCAGGGCACACAGCTTGTCCTTGTTCCAGGACCTCCTCCATCTTCCCCGGGACAGGCCGTGTGGTTCTCATGGCCCAGTGGGCTTTGCCACTTGCCTACAGATACCCTGCCATGTCACGCCCATTCCCCATCCCAGGACCTCTTCATAACCCACTGACGTAACCACTCCTTTGGACCCAACAGTCGTCCTTGGAGCCTCACCTTTGGAGTCAGGCATCTTGGGTCAGAATCCCAAGGGAACTCAGCAGCGGAGGGACCTGGCAGTTTTCTGAATCAGTCTATGGGAGCAGCCTCCTCGATTGGGGGCGGGGGCGGGGGGGGAGCTGTGCCATGGAATCTTCTACATGAAATCAGGACTGACCCATGTGACCAGTAGAACATGGCAAACATAATGGCACGTGAGTTCTGAGGCCTACGTCGTAAAAGGCACTGCAGCTTCCACCCAGGTCTCCTGGATCCTTCGCTGTGGGAGAAGCCAGCCGCCACCCAGAAAGGCCCACCCGGGGAGGAACCAAGGCCCGCCATCGGCAGCCAACACCAACTGCTGACCACATTAGTGCGCCTCCTTGGAAGCAAGTCCTGCGCCCTCATCAAGCCTTCAGAAAACTGTAGCCCAGCCAAGATCTGGCTTGGGGTCATGAGACACCCCGAGGTACACCACTCAGCCACTCTGCTCCCGCGAAGCCAGGGCCCACGGCCACCGCCTTAGTTCGAAGCCACTAAGTGTTGAGGTTATTTGTTACACAGCACTAGATAGCTGACACACAGGCCAATCTCGGGTTGCTCTTTTGTGAAATGGGAACATGGACATGGACTTCACGACCCTGGACAGACGAAATGAGAGGGTGCTGGCCCGGCACACTGTGGGTGTCCGACCCGCAGTGGATAGTATTAATACCCCCATCTCACTGCTGGTCCTTCTCTGGAGGTTACAGGGGAGGCCGGGTAGGGGCCCTCCCACCCTCTCCACTTGCTTGTCTCCCGGCCCCTTGTCAAGCCAGGCCCAGTCTGGACTGTCTCTCTTCCTCCATCGTGGGAGCAGACACTGGCCTGGAGTCAATGTGTCTGGGACATGGTGGCGAGCTCCTTCCAGAACACTCGGGTGGGTCCCACTCACAATTTCTCAGGGTGTTCAGTGGTGTGTGTTTGCATTTCTTTTGAAGGGCCCCACATGTGATAATTACATACTTGTTAGCCCAGTAAAATAACAAATCTGGAATCTGCACTCTGGAACCAATGGATTTCCTGCCGAAATGAGTTCAAGGGGTGCCCTGGCCAGCATTCCCGTAAGAGCCAAAGCTCTGCTCCAAAAGGCCTCTCGTGTCACCCAGCCAGCCCACGTTACAAGCTCCCCCGCCCCCTCCGCTCAACTCTCCGCCCCACGGTGCCCAACGAACAGACGCGCTTCTGCTGCTCTTGATGGCATTTCCATATTTTCTTAATATGCGCCTGCTGGGCGTGGTCCTGGGTTCCCCCGAGAGTGGTGATGGGGGGCTTCTCGGGCCTGGGCTTCCCCCTCCCTGGGTCCCACCAGTGAATCCGGAGCTGGGCTTGGCAGACATAGACCGATGCCCGTGGAGCTATCCTACCTTCCCCTGGAGTTTCTCTTGATTCCTGGGGACGCCATTGTCTCTCTTCCTCCCAGCCCAACCCCAGCTCTCTTCCTGCCCAGGCTCCAGCAATACCCCACAAATCCAAGTTCCCCGGACCTGGCTTCCTCTCTCTCACCTCCGGGCTGCCCTCTTCCCCTACCCTCTTTCTCCCTGCCCCCTCGGTATACCTTCCCCTGGCTAACCCCTGCTCAGCTTGGATGGAAGCATTCCTTGACCAGGTGCCCCCCGGCCCCCGACCCAAGGCGGGGGCAGGTGCTTGTCCCCTGGCCCCCACGCCCCCCTCTGCCCTCCTGCCGGGCTGGAAAGACCCTGAGAGTAAGTGGTCTGTGTTTCTGTCCTCTCTGTGCAGCCCCCCCGTGCCCTCCTGCCGGGCTGGCACAAGGCAGGCACACAGTAAAGGCTTGGTGAATAAATGAACGCAAAAGATGAACTGATCAGAGTGTTAGAACTGCCAAGGAGTTCAAACCTGCCCCTTCTTTTACACCAAGCCTGAGCGCATCGAAAACTCCCCCACAAACTGACCTCTGGTCCACAAAGGCACTTGTCACAGAACCGCTTACAAACTGCGCGCAAAGGCAGGGAGGCAGGAGGCAGGACAGGTTCGCCTCAGGACACTGTGACATCCTGGGCACGGCGCCGCCTCTCGGCCCTGCCCCCTTTCCAACCCAGCTGCCCGGAGGTGGGCAGAGAGAAGGAGCAGAGGAAGAGCGCTTCAGGGTAGAGTCGGGCTCAAGAAATGTCTTCATATGGCCCTGGGTGGGGAGCTCGGTTGGTTAGAGCACTGTCCTGATATGACAAGGTTGCAGGTTCAATTCCAGGTCAGGGCACATATAAGAATCAACCAGTGAATGCATGAATACGTGGAACAACAAATCGATGTTTCTCTCTCTCTCTCTCTCACATCAATACATAAAAATTTCACAATAGAAACTCTGAATAAACACTGTCTAGTTCGTTCCAGTAAACCTGAACCACAGAATCATGCCTCTCAATTTTCCACGGGAAAAAGAATTAGCTCCCTAACTGCCCAGATATTTTACTCCAAAGCCCAGACTTCAGCCTGGATTGTGAGAAGTACAGGCAAGGACTCTGGGTTCCCACAGCCCGAAGCCTGGTTTCCCCCTTCCTTCTTTCTTTTAAATATCACGGGCGAGGAGGAAGTGCCGGATCTGAACGTTTATTTACCATTCCTTAGCTTGACCTTCCAGGAAGAATGTCACTAATGAGAAACAATCTACTTGGGCTCCCAAACCCAGAATTTTCATAGGGATCAATTTTGGATTTCAGAGTCTAAACAGGGCAAGGGTAGTACAGACTGTCTTCTCTTTGAAGGAAAAACAAAACAAAACAAAACTGAGTTTTCCCCCCTCGGAAGGAAATGTTGTATGTGTCAAGCAAATGTCAGACGTGAGGTTACATCTTTCCCGTTGTTCGGACCCCTTTGGGAGTAAAGGAGGGCATTCACCTTCATGGGCTGCAGGCTAGTGGAAGTTGCAAATAAAAGCAAAGCACTGGTTGGGACTGAAGTTTCCCAGATTCAAGAACTGACCTTACAGTGGAGGCCGGAAGCCGGAAGCTCTGCTCTCAAGACCAGGTTCCATTCTCATCCAAATTATAGTTCTTTTCATTACGGTAAAACATTGCCTTCCCAGCAGAGTGTACACTCCATGAAGATAGGGGTACGTCTGTCTCGCTCTCTGCTGTATCTGTGCCAGCAAAGGCCTGTCACATGGTAGGTCCTCCTATTAAGTGAATGAATGAAACAATTAGCCAGAGTGAAACAGCTGTGTAGAAACAGCCAGTCTGTATCATTGCCGTTTTAAAAGTAATATTTCTCAGTGGGTGCCGAAATTTTTCTTTTTAAGATCTTTTCGCGACAGGACCTAGAGTTTTCTGGTTCACCTGGCCTGTTCGTCTCGCTTGCTCCATGGACAATACATCAGTGACAAAGGCTATTATAAATCCAACTGGTTATTAAATAGTGTGAACGGTGAACTTAAAATTCTCTTTAAACTCTGCCTCGCATCTGGCTATGTCGGTGGGTCATAAAACCTCTCGGGTGTTAGACGCTCTGTTTCAGTTCGGTCTCCGCTTAGCAGAAACCCCTCTCCACCTACTGCGCAGCCGCCACAGCTGGACGTCGCTAGGGTCCCAATAAACCGCCCCTTGGTGATCAGGAAGGCAGTGGTGTGACTCCATCCAGGGCCAGCTCTGTGCCCTCATCACTCTGGCCTCAACCTCTTCCCTTTGGTGGGAGACCATGGCTTCGAGTGCAAGTTCTGGTTTTGCCGCTGAGTAGCTGTGTCCACCCTGGACAGCTGGCTCCCTCCGTGGCCACAGCCTCTTTCTCTGTGAAACGGGGACAACTGTGCCTACTTCGAGAGTTGTTGGGAGACTTAAATAAATCAGGGATAGAGACCATGTGAGATGGCATCTGGCATGCTTAAGTACTATGTGCTAGCTAGGGATTTTGTCTGACGATGAGGCTCCCATGGTTCTCTAGGGCCTCTCAGCCCTCCTAGGAAGGAAAACTCAGCAACTAGGTTGCCTTTTTTGGGGGGGGGCGGCAGGGGGGCATTTTCTATGCACCTGCCCCATCAAAGTCTTCCCAGACCATATATGGATGAAGATAAGAGTCTGCAGTAGTGATTTAGAAGGGGAACAGCAAAGGTTCTACTATGTACCCTGTCTTGCATGCTCCTAGGACAAAACCCTCGCAGAAAGGCAACTCCAGCGACCCCTCCGGCCTGAATGTAAACCTGGGCTTCCTGCCGCTTCAGTTCATTAGGAAACACCATCTCGGCATGGAAACTGGTCTGTTCGGGGTGAGAGAATGGCGGGAGGAACTTCTGGGCTTGGGGAGGGTGGAGGTCCCTAGGTCTCTCTGGCCTGTTCAGTCTGTGTCAGGAGCCTTCCATCAACTCAGTGACACAGCCCAGAAATCGGGGCTGCTGTTTCTGACTATTGCCATGATAATAATAATCTCATAAGTTAACACAGTTCATCGCATCCATCGAAACATGAGTGCTTTTCAAATATCCCTCGTCCGTGTGCAATGCCCATGTTTATGATGAGGAAACTAGGGCTTAGCTAATCACCCGAGGCAAAACGCTTGGCATTTAAGCCAGGCCGCCTTGTTTAAACCGTTGGTGGGGACCTTTTTCCCGGGTCCTACTCACATCTTCCACAATAAGCTGCTTGATTCCTTCGTTAAATAGACGAAGGTGTCCTGAATCGACACTGACGCCCTCCTAAACGGAAAAACGACATCCACAGCGCAACCCAATAACTCTCGAAAAACTTTAGGAACGGTCCAAGGGGATCACACGAGTTGTTTGCCCAGAGCTGGGATCCACTCGATCCCAAAGAATGGATCCCCCGGCGAGGCCAGAGAGGAACTTAATTCTGAGCCGAGCCTCTCTCTTGGCTGGAAATGGCAGCCCCAGGTGCTCCCATCTCACTGCCTGGGTTTGCAGTCTGTGATTAGGGGCCCTAATGGCCGTGATGCCTCCAATGTGGTGTTTAAACCAATAAGGCTTCAGAGAAGTTACGGTAGGTTTAATAACGGCTTAATGACTACTTGCAAGATGCAAGGCTTCTGGTTCCTGTTTGGCCTTGATTTATAGCCCAACTCCGGCTGAGGACAGCCAAGAAACCCCTTCTAAGCCCCCAGCGGAAGAGGGAGGTGTTCACACCAGGCTTCTTGGATTCCTTTAAAAATTGAGAATTCAAATGAAATACAAATGATGTTTGACTCACCACCTTTTCTCCCTGGTCTCTTGAGGCACTGAAAATAAAAACCCGTGTGACCCATACCTAGGGACCCCTCAGTCCACAGAGGTGGGCAGGGCCCTCTGGTATTTCTTACCCCATCGATCCTAGGTAGGGTGGGGGTTGATTCTCTTGTCAGAAAGTATTCTAAGATACTGCACTAGTCTTGCGCTTCCTTTTGGCTGGGGAGCCTCACCTCTCAGGAGATGTGATCTTACCCTGGCCTCCCTGCAAAATGGCCGGCCAGGGGCAGCAGAGCTCTGGGGTCTGGCTCCAGGCAGCCCCTCTACAGTGGGGTCCCCTGGCACTTGCAGATCATTTGCCCACTGAGAAGCATTCATCCATGCCTGCTGTTCTAACTCAGAACCCATACATCCCCCACCACCTGCTCCAAAGGTAGCCTCTGTAGGTCTCTCTTTGGTCCCGAGCTGGTCCCCTGTCTGCTCTGGCCCTGCCAGGGCTTCAGAGCCACCGGGAATACATTAAAAAAAATTCTGAAGACTGACTCAGTCTAACCCCCACGGTTGGATGAGGAGAGCAGGGGCTGGGTCAAGGTCCCACAGCTACTAATGATAATGCCCAGCCCCCATTCCCAGATCAGAGCTGTTTGCACACAGCACTCCCACTGACTCTTAATCCCAGTGAGAAACAAGAGCTCTCCAAGAGAGGTGTTTTTGCTGGAGGCAACATTTTCTCGGCTCCCAGCAAAGAGTTAGGTCAAGTCCCAGCCCTTACCTGCCTTGGCCCTTATCCTAGACTGGTGTCTGGAAACCAGGCCCGTAAGTTCTATGGGGGGGGTGGGGGGTACGGTTTTGGGGGAGGACTGCCTTACCCCTTTAGGGGCAAGGGCCTCTAGACCGGGTACCAGGACTCGGGGTGCTGCTCTGAGCAAGGGACTCACCAAGATGGGCAGACAAAAGGGCCTGCCCCTTTCCTCCGACTGCCTCCGATAAGCTGGCTGGGGTGAATCTGGGGGCTCCTCGGGCTCCGAGGGGTTAACCCGCGCAGGGGCCGCACGTGACGTGGATGGTTCCAGCCGAGGCGCGGCCCCCTCCCCTCCCCGCCGCCCCCCCCGCGGCGCACGCAGCTCCCGGGGGCTCCGCGCCCCCGAGCCCAGGTCCCTCCCCCTTGGCGGGCGCTCACAGGCCGCGCGGGCAGCGCGAGCCCCGGAGCCCCGGCGGCCTGTGCGCCCCGAGCCGGCATGGACCCCGAGCGCGGCGCGCCTTTCGGCGTGGGGCCGGGGCCCGACCTCTATGCGGCCGCGGGGGACGAGCCTCAGGGCGCCCAGGGGACCTCCGCCGCTGCGCCTCACCTGCACCCCGCGCCGCCCCGCGGCCCGAGACTGACCCGCTTTCCGGCCTGCGGGCCCCTGGAGCCCTACCTCCCAGAGCCGGCCAAGCCGCCCACCAAGTACCTGCAGGACCTGGGGCCCGGCCGGGCGCTCAACGGCGGCCACTTCTACGAGGGCCCCGCCGAAGGTAACGCGCGTCGCCGGGTGTAGCGCGCAGCTGGACCCACTCCCCTTTCCTCCCCGCCCCGCCCCGGCCTTCCCGCTTCCCTCTCCCGCTCGCTTATTTCTCAACTTTGTGAGCCTCTCGCCCCGTGCCACGACTCCCTCGGAAGTGGGACCCGCGGTGGTCCAGGCCGAGCAAAAGCCGGCACGGTGCCTTCGGGGGCCGGAATGGGAGGCGGGAGGTCGAGAAAGGGTGGAGCGGCGAAGGCCCGGGCCCAGTGGGGCCGGAAGGCCACCGGAGCCGGGAAGGAGAGCTCATGCTGGTCGGAGTGGGGCTGGAACTGCCACCTACCCAGAAACCTGGACCGGGCCCAGGGCCGGGGCGCCACGCTCAGCCCGTGGCCCCGATACGGGGAAAGAAGGGTGGCTTTTTTGTGTCTGGCTCCTGTTGCAGCCCCGAGGCTGGGCTCCGACCCAGAGTGGCCCCGCCGGGCCCCGCCGAGGGCTGCGGCCTGGCCTCCACCGGCCTCTCCTCCCCAGGCCCAGCCTCCGCGGGGAAGGCGCTCACGGGGTGGCCGCGGCTGGTCCCGCAGTGTCGGGACCACGCTCACTACAGAATATCTATGCTCTTATTTCTCACACTAACCTGGCCTCCCCGCCGTTATGCACAGCGATGGCCCCCGCTTCTCGCAGTCTTGGCTTCCTTGCATTGAATCGTCACCGCCAGGCCGTCGGGAGCAGCCCGGGCGGGCCTACTCCCCGGGCGCCTCGGTGCCCTGTGCGCTAAGGCCAGTGGGACCGCGCCACCTCCCAAGATCGCGCCCGAACGCTGGGGCCTGGCAGGCGGGTCCGCAGCCCCGCCAGCGCCCACTGTGCGGGCGGACCTGCAGGAGACTGGGCGCCGGCCCCCTCTGCGCTGCCACATCCCTCAGCTTAGGCCCAGAGCTGGATCCTCCGAGATCGGCCTAACCCGCCTCCGCCCCGCTGGCGCCTCACGAGCCCCCGCGGAGTGGACAGGCAGTCCCGGCCTTCGCCCAGCCGGCAGTGGGAATGTGTCGAAGAGGGCGGGAGGTGTGTGGGGGTCAGCGGAGGAAATGAGCGAGGCCGCGGAGCTTCGGTGTCTGTGCCCTTTGAAAGAGGCTCTCCTGATAAAAACCACAGTTGGGACTTAATGAGAAGCAGTTGGCCTGGCTCCTCTGATCCCAGCCAGAGGCGGCGGTCGCGCAGCGCCGACAGCACCGTCGGGGACAGGTACCCGGCCTAGTTGTGCGCGCGGCGAATGACAGGACCCACCCTGCGGGCCCCGCGTCCCTGCTGGGCGCGCCGGATCCCGCACCGGCCGCGGGGCGCCAGGACGTGCCCGACGCCGCCGAGCAAACGGCGGAGAGCGCTGGGGCAGAAGGAAGCGGCCGGAGGAACCGGCGACGGCGAGGGGGTCGGCAACGAAATACGCGGAAAGAAAACCAAAGAGTGTGAACAACCAAAAGGAAGGAGAAGAAAAGTGAAAAAAGCATCGGAGGACAGAGGCGATTAACGAGAGGTAGAGGCTGTCGGCGAGCTGGGCAGAACGGAACGGATCAAATGAAAAACGAACAAGCCAAAAAGCAAGCGGAGATCGAACGAAGCGGGTAAATGGAGGAGGGAAAAGACGAAGGGAGTCGGAGCAGACAAAACGAAAGAAAAAGGGGACACCCCAAAAGAGCAGTAAATAGCAAAATGATAACAAGTGGGAGAAGAAAATGAACGATTCAACTCGAGCAGAGGACAGGCCAAACGAAAAGGAGGCGCCCCGGGTGCGAGCGGAGCCTGGAAGAGCCCTCGCGTCCCCTTGCCCCGCTGGAACTCGGCGGGCGGGCGGGTGCGCGCGGCCCGGGTGCTGCGGCAGAGCCGGGCTGCTGGGGAGGGACGGCCCCCGGGTCCAGGGCGCGCAGTCTGCGTGTGAAATGTGGCGGGCAAAGGGGGGACCCGCCTTATTTCCCGGCTTTTAAAATAACGGGCATGAATGTTTCCAGTTCAGACCAGTGAGCGCGCAGCTGCTCCCCATCTGCGGCGCTATCTTGGCCGCGGCCGGGCAGTTGCGCGCCCCAGAGCCTGGCTCACGGCGCTCCTCTCCCGCCCTCGGTGGAGAGTGCCCAGCGCTGCTCTGGAGCCCGCCGCGTCCAGGCGGTGCCGGCCACCCTCGTGCCCCCTGCGCGTGGCTGCTCAGAGCGCTGGAGAGGTGCCCACCGGGTCCTTCCTGCTATGTCCGGGTTGCGCAGCCTGTCCCTCTGCTTGGCTCTCTGACCTCGGAACTCGCTTGCTGGCTCGAAGGCCCTGAGCTGTGTTACCTTAGGGCTGCGCTCCCCCCTGGGACCATGACTTGAAGAGAGTTCCAGGTCATCAGCCCACACGATGGCGGAGACCTCTAGGGCCAGGGGTGTCCAACCGGCGGCCTGCAGGCCACATGCGGCCCAGGATGATTAGGAATGCAGCCCACCACAAAATCGTAAATTTACTTAAAACCTTTTTTTTTTTTCTGCGCATCAGTTTTCGTTAGTGTTTGTGTATTTAACGTGGGGTTCAAGACAATGCTTCCTCTTCCAGTGTGGCCCAGAGATGCCGAAAGTTTGGATGCCCCTGCTAGGCCAAGGCTGGGAAACTCTAGGGAGAGCACCAGGCCCCAACATGCAGCATCTATGTCCACCCTGGCTTCGGGGCCTCCACGGGCACTGAGGGTCACTCAGGGGACATCACGAGTGCAGATAAAGTTGCCGCAAAAGCTCAAAGCCGGATGGTTGGTCCTGCGGCCTCAGTGGACACCATCATGAGAGCAACGGGGGTCCCAGCAGGCGGCCCAGCAGTGTGTGCCCGACTGCCACTGCCCTTAGTAGGGGCTGCCGCAGCCCTGGGGGCACAGCGGGAGTGCTGTGAGCATGAGAGCCAGGGACAAGCTCCATGGCCCCTCAGAGGTCCTTGTCCTGGCTCCTGGCTTTTGTGGTGCTGTGGTTATGCAGGCCCCGACAACCAGGCATTGAGCCCCAGGCTCCCAGTCTCCAAGTCTCCAACATGAGCACTCCCCCTTAACCGCCCAGTGCCCCCACGCGGCGCAAGGGACTCCTACACGCAGCCTATACACACCCTGACGGCACCCTGGGCTGTAGAGGACATCCTTCCCATTAGGAGCTTAGGTTCGAACTGCTGGCCTACTGAACTGCTCTGCCTCCCACCTCCATCTCTTTTGTGGGCGGTCACCCTCAGGGCTGCTTGGTGTTCTCTGGGGTGTGCCCCCTCCCGCAGAGAGGAGGAATGCCGCCCTTTCCCTGGAGTCCTCCGGGCAGATGGAGACGGTCTGGGGCGATGGCAATGAGGGAGAAGTTCTCTGGTCCCTGAGAGGACTGTAGAATGGGCAGCAGTGGGAGGCCACCCAAGGCCAGCAGGCTTGGACCTTTTTGGGGTAGCGATCCTGAGAAGTCCTGGTGCACGTTCACCCCTGATCCTGGGGGGCTGCCGGCCGGGAAAGCAAGCCCTACAGCCCCAGAGCCGGTCACTTCCTCCGGGCAGATCCCTTTGGAACAGAGACTGAGGGCCCCAGGAGGCAGAAGAGCAAGCCCCACTCATCCTTCACTCCCAGAGTCCAGGAACCTCCCTCTGACTTCTCCCCCGTCTCAGGCCTGCTATGTGTGGGGTGTCCCCTTTCGGCCCCCCAGGATCCCTGATCATGTCCAGCTATTTGCTTCAACTTCCACTCATCCTTCTTCCTAAGCTCCTACCCCCAGAATAACAACAACAAAACCCCCTTGTGGCCCAGAATGGAAGCCAGGGGCTGGTGCATTGTCTCTGCAGTCTGTGCTTCACCTGCACTGTGAAGGAAACCTGGTGCCTGGCCTGCCATCTGTGCACAGCCCGAGGGCGGGCCCTACCTGGCTCTCCCAAGCCTCCAGGACACACAACAGGGAGTTTGTTTCACCACCTGGGTGGCCCTGGGAGGTCCCCGACCACCGTCCTGCAGAGGGGCACCTTGTACCACGTGTCCCCCACAGTGCGCACAGGGATTCATCAGACCCAGAAGAAGTCCATCCTCCAGTCCCATCCTCCCCCCACTACAGCTGTGATCGTGACACCAAGCCCTGGGAAAGAAACTGCTGCTTGTGCCAGCTCACTGGGCCTCCTGGGGGCCGAGCCCAGCTGGGGACGGGCCCAGGGCTAGGGAAGGGGCCCTGTGAGCGAGTCAGTGGGGCGTCTTTGTGGCGTCTCTCCTGTCATCCCAGCAGACTGTTGAATGGAGATTTCATGGCGACGCAGCTGGGGGTCCTCGCCAGAGGGAGAGAGCATAGCAACTGGGGTGACCGATTTCTCACTGTGCTCGGTTGTGGCAAGACTCCACCGGCTTCCAGAGTGAGGGGCTAGTCCACTGGAGTGGGGCTTCTGGGGACTGTTCCCAGTCTGCAGTCAGGTCCCCCCTGCTTGTCAGAAGCTCTTGAAGAGGGAGGGGAGGGCTATGATGAAGAGAACGCTGGGCTTGGGAGCTGAGCCCTGTTTCGACACCAGTCACCCAACTCCTTCTCTGAACACAGCTTAGCTCCAGCCTCTCTATTGCTGGAGCTTAAGTCCTTGCAGAGACATCAGAATTTGGGGAGGAATGAGACAATCCCTCTGGAAGCTTCTTTGCCTCATCTTGCCCTTCATACCCCAGGGCTGGGGGATTTCACTTAGCCCTGAAGACTTGGGGTCCAGGGAATGAGGCACGGCCAGATGGCCAAAGGTTGTCTGAACGTCCCTGTCAGCATCCGTGTCCTGGACCTGAGGACATGGGAGCCAAGGCCTGCAGAGTCGGGGACAAGGAGGTCCTTCCTGGCAGGGGCAGGGACATGTCAGCCGCCCCATCCTCACTCCCTCCTCCCCGCCCTGGCGCTAGGCCGTGCCATGGCGCCATCCCGGCACCTCCACACCCCGTGGGACGCGCCCTCACAGAGCGCTTCCCCGAAACAAACCCCCCTCGGCCCCAGCAGATCCGCCCAGAACACAGACAGCATGGTTCCCCTGGGCCCCCTCCCCAGCTGGAGACTCAGCAGGAAGGCCTCCTGATGCCAGGCTCCTTGGAGGGTGGCTGCTGGAGGAAGGGAAGAAAAAGGAAGGAGAGGGGCGGGGACTGAAGCGTCACCGGTCTTCCCCTCCCTCCATTCCACCCACAAAACCCCTGGTTCGGTTTCCATTCTCCTCTCTGTGTTTCCATTGCAGCCGAGGAGAAGCCCTCCAAGGCTGCCAGCTTCCCCCAGCTGCCCCTGGACTGCCGCGGGGGCCCCAGAGACGGGCCCTCTACCATGCAAAGCTCCCCAGGCCCTTGCCTGGCCAGCCTGCGCGTCCCTCTGTCCCCGGGACTCCCCGACTCCATGGAGTTGGCCAAGAACAAGAGCAAGAAGCGCCGGAACCGCACCACCTTCAGCACGTTCCAGCTGGAGGAGCTGGAGAAGGTCTTCCAGAAGACCCACTACCCCGACGTTTACGCCCGGGAGCAGCTGGCCCTGCGCACCGACCTCACCGAGGCCCGAGTACAGGTGAGGGCACCCTGGGCCCTCTGGCTGTCTCGACCACCCCGAGGGTGGGCCGGCCACGGGAGGACTGGGAGAGGCGGGGGCTCGCTCCACACAGAGCTGCCTGTCCCAGTGCCTGTGCCCAGCCTGCCCCTCCGGGGCTCGTCCTCCACGCCCATCTCTGCTGGAGCCACCGACTGGTAGCCCAAGTGGAGGCTTTGCCTGGGTGTGCGGCTGATGGCCTCTGGGAGTCAGAGACCTGTGTGGCAGTCCCATCTCTGCCAGGCACTAGTGGCCCAGCTGATTCGGGGCCTGCTGGGGAGTGTCTCCGTCTCAGTTTCCCAGTCTAGGGAAATGATGGTAGGCCAGCAGCGTCTTGGAAGCAGAGAACAAGGAGCAGCTATCAGGGCTGCTCCCGAGGCGGATGCCCAGAACGGGAGGAGCCCTGCCGGGGGCATGTCGGGCTCCGTGGTACCCAAAGCCATCCTGAGTCAGTGACCTTCAGTCCTACCAGCGCCCAGACCCTGGCCAGGAGCCCTGCCCCACCCAACAAACTCTCCCAACGGGGACTGGGCCCCAGGCTTCTGGATGGGGCTGTGGCCAGCTTTACAAGGGAGACCGGGTGCGGGATCGAGGGGTGCCGGGAACAGGGAAGAGGGAGAAAGGCAGTCCGTGCCTAAGATGTTTTGGAAGTGAGGGAGAGCCTGAAGGTGACAAGCAGGGCCTGGGGATGGGGGGCTTCAGTAAGGGTCTGGCCCAAGGGGAAGGTAATGGTGTTGCCGTGCTGTAAACCGGCCCGCCACACTGCCCGCTCCCAGCGTGGGAGCCCCTGGGGGAGGGGCTGGCGGGGGCTTCTGGGGAAAGGCGGGGGCTGGGAAAGGGCAGGGGGCGACCTCTAGGCAGGAGACTTGGTAGGGGCAGAGCTCACGCTGTCACACTCACGTGGGGCATCTCTAGGCTCCGTGAACTCACTGGGGCAGGGCAGCTCGGGCAGGGTACGGGGCTGTGTCCCCTGCTCCGCCGGGTTCTCCTGCTCCCATGTTCCTCCCCAAACAGATGTCTGGGACTGTCCACCAGGGCTCCCCCAGGGCCTGCAGCCATCAGAGGGAGATGACCAACAGTCACACGGCCCCAGGTTACATAAGCCATGGAAGTCCAGAACATTTCGTCTCCAGAGGCTTCAGCAAGCCTCTAGACTGCGGTCCGACCAGCTACCCCTATGGAACTGCTTTGGGACATGGACCCCAGCCCTCTGCTCGGCCTTTCAACCCTGGAAGGGTGTAGGCGTAGCCGCGAGGCCCCAGACCCAACCTAGAAGCTTCCCCAGTGATTGAGGCTGTAGAGTAGGGATACCGTCTCTGACAGGAGTGTGACAACCCCTCATAGGCCCTGCATGGAGAGGAATAATGAGGCCACACAGGGGACAATACAGAGGGCAGGTCCAGGCTGCAGGCAGTGGCCTCCAGTGGGGACTCCCGGGAGAGCAGGGGGTGAGAGGAAAGAATTCCCAGGAAACTGATCAGCTTCACTGACCCCAGGTGCCCTCGCAGGGGCAGCAAAGAAAGGAAGGCTGGAGCAGGACAGGAAGCCAGTGTGGGGGGGGTGGGGGGCTTCCCCGGGATTGCCCCGTCTGCTGCAAGATCCCTGGAACCCGAGGTTAGGGAGAAGGGTGTGCCTGGCTCCTGGCTCCTTACCTGCCTGCCTGGGTTGGGTGACCGTGGAGGTGTGTGGGGGGCTGGGGTGGGGTTACTTTTACACACATGCACACACACATGCACACACACACACACGGGGCTGCTTCTCAGCAGCCCCAGTTAGAGCCCAAGAAAGCGGGGGATGGTGTAGGTTCGGTTCTGTTTCGATATTGCCAACATCTAGCCCAGGGGCTGACACGCAAGTTCATTAAATGACAGCAATGCAAACGCACGCACCGATACACATAAATGTAACCGTCCTAGGGCACGTGCCCAACGACAGATTCATCGCAGATACGTACACAGATGTGCAGAGCACACGACATGCCACCCCCAGCTGCCAGGAGCTTCACAATGAGTGGGGGAGAGAGACTCCCACACAGACAGTGGTAATAGGACGTGGCTGAGACCTGTCGGGAAATCACAAAGTCCGGTGGACGGTGCCCAGCTCAGGTGCACGGGGACTCGGGGAGGGTGGGCATGGGTGGCACAGAGAGGGAAAACCTGGGCCAAGGCAGGGAAGAGCAGGGGGGCAGAGTGTCTTCCAAAGGCCGGCTGGGCTGGAGGCAGCTAGGAAGCATCGAGCATTGCGGCCTGGCAGGCCGTGAGGCTACGGAGAGGGGCAGGGCCTGGGGAAAGAGCTGGGCTCTGCACTGAGATCTCCAGGAAGCCAGCAGGGGTTGAGGCAGGACCAGGACCTGAAGAGAAATGTCTTTAAGATTCCTCAGATGCCGTGAGGTGGGCAGACTGGAAAAGGAAACGAGGCTGGTGGCTAGAAACCCAACATATATGTGCTGGTACTTCAGAACCCCTGAGGCCACAGAGCACCACGACACCCTTACCAGACACGGTCAGGCTGGAGAGCCAGAGAGTGACTCGGCCTGGGGATTTGGCAGGGGGCAACATGGCCGGAGGTGGGGGGGCTCTCCTAGGCCCCATCCCAGGCTCCCCTGGCTGTAAAAACGATGTGGATTTACAAGCTCCAGACGTTCAAGCTCCCCCAGCCAGGAGCTAACTCCCTGCCCTGTGGGACACAGTCCACTGCACTCCTTGGGGTCCCCTTGTCACCCCCTCACCCTCTGCCCCCAGGTCTGGTTCCAGAACCGCAGGGCCAAGTGGCGGAAGCGAGAGCGTTATGGGAAGATCCAGGAGGGGCGGAACCCCTTCACATCTGCCTATGACATCTCTGTGCTGCCCCGAACGGACAGCCACCCTCAGGTGAGACCCCTCCACGCTCCCCCTGGAGTCCTGGGCTTGACCACATCCCAGGGGCTAGCCAGCAAGGGTGTGAGCTCTGGCCCTGGGTAGACCTGGAGTGGCATCGGGTCCTGTGCAACTGACCGTGGGCAAATCACTTCTTCTGCCCAACGGTCCCTCACCTGTCTCCCCAATGCCGCATGCAGGGTAGCCGGCACAGAGGGATCCTGGGGAAAATCTCATTCTGAGAAGCGATGGCAGGGGCCTCTGGGGACGCCTCTGGGAGCACTGGGGGCAGGAGGGTGGCAGATTCCAGACCTGGGCCAGAGTGGAGGCTTCTTGGAAAGCGTTGGAGCCCTAAGGGTAGAGCCCCGAGTTGGGGAGGCAGCCCTGGGCTTCTGATTCATGGGCCTGCTTTCCCTCTCTTCTCAGCTGCAGAACTCCCTGTGGCCCAGTCCGGGGTCCGGGAGCCCAGCCGGGCCCTGCCTTGTGTCTCCGGAGGGCATCCCCTCCCCGTGCATGTCTCCGTACTCCCACTCGCACGGGAATGTGGCCAGCTTTGTGGGGGTGCCAGCCTCCCCCGGAGCCCACCCTGGCATCTACTCCCTCCACAGCTTTTCGCCTGCCCTGGGGGACCACCGCTTTGAGCCCTCCCCAGAAGCCGACTATAAGTCTCCAAGCCTCGTCTCGCTCAGGGTGAAGCCCAAGGAGCCACCCAGCCTGCTGAACTGGACCACGTGATCAGATGTACGGACATGCAGACTAAGCTGCCGCCCCCTTTCCTGTTCCCTGCTGTCCCCACCCCGCCCTGGACTGGATGCCAGAGAGGACACACCTCTGCCTGCAAGCCCCAGATGGTCCCCAGAGGCCAGCAGAACAGCTGGGACCCTCAGCCTCCTGCTGAGTCTTTCTCCTAGAATAAGCCAGGGCTGCCCAGGAGAAGAGGGGACTTCAAAGCTGGTAGGACCCTTCCTGCCACACACTGGGTCCCCTCACCCAAATGCTGGGCTGGAGAGAGACACCGCCCTGCTTCCTTCTGACTTCATCCAAGTTCCACTGTTATCCCTCCAGCTGAAGCAGCTTCGTGGGCTCCTCATTCGGGAATGCAGGGAAATGGGAGGAGGACACAGGTTGAACCAGGAGTTCTTGTGACTTCGGGGAAACAATGATCTTGTATGATCACCTACAAGGCCTCACTCCCTCTTCCCACCACCAGGGGGCGTGCACCCAAGCGTGTGGCGTTCACAAGGGCCGGGAAGCTGGAGGTCAGCATAAAAGGTGCCTGGGTCACCCCTGCTCCAGCCATCCCATCTCCTCTGTGCCCTTCCCCACCACGCTGTGGAGTCCTCCTCCCGCCAAGGGGGGCCGAAATTCCACCGGAAATCACCAGATATTTGGATTCTCCTCCATGGGATCAGGCCAGAGCTATGCCGTAAGAACCCTAGACTCCCTTGTTTACTCATTGGGCGTTGGTAAGAAGAAAACAGATCCCCAGCCTCTGAGCCCCTGAGATGTCAAGCCCCACTTTTGTAAAAATGCTTTTGTAAAAAAAAAAAAAAAAAAAAGTGTGCTGCCCAGCATAATAATAAAGGTGGCAGTACATTCTAGACCTGGCAATTGCACATCTTCAGGGTTTGGCACTGGCTTGCTCTGAGACTAGTCTGTGCTCAGGGTCCAGGCTGGCCAGGGTCTCTCTGGCTTTGGCGGGTGTGGAAGGCAGGGAGAAGAGACCAGCTCTAGGGCTGCTGGGCTCATGAGGAGGAGGAAATGGGGGGTGAGAAGGGGAGTGAGGAAGCGCGGATAAGCTTGTGGCTGAACTGACAACGGGAAAGGAGTGGAACGGGAGACCAGGGAGCCCACTGAGGGCTCTGAGCTTCCCCCTGGGCTGGGACCCCAGAGCCGTGGGGGTGGGGCAGGTCCCTTCCCCCAGAGGCCCCAGGAGCATGTCTGAGCTGTGGGGCAGAGACGAAAGCCAGGACTCTTTCTTGCGGTTTTAGAGCATTACCCATTCTATCCTTCATCCCCACTTTCTGCCTTATCTACGCAGCCCGGAAGGCAGGAAAAAAGCAGCCCTGGCCCTCCCACCCTCCCAGTAAATACCACCACATTTATAGCTCAGGTCTCAGCCCCGACCAGCAGCAACCCCCCCACCCCGCCCCCTGGCACTTCCTCTTCCCTGCCGCGCAGAGAAAGCCAAGCAGAGAGACACCAGCACCGGGCTTGTTCCAAAGGGGAGCAAGTCCCCCATCAGATGGATCTTCCTGCTCAGACAGTCACTGTGGCTGGGCTCACGTGTGCCCCGGAGGAAACTAGTGTCACCCTCTTCCCATCACTTCACTCATGGCCTGGCCTCTGGGATTTCGCTCCTCTCAGTGCTGACGCTGGCTGAGCTCCACGAGCGCCCTCGTCCGTCAGGAGGCAAGAGTCCAAGTGGAGGGAGAGGTACCCGGCCGCCCAGCTGGTCGGGGATGGCCTGGAGCGCAAACCCACCTTCCTAGGTCCAGGGCTAAGACCACTACACCGGAAGTTCCTTCACACACAGAGAGGCCAGCAAAGTTTGGGGACTTCCTGTCCCACCAAGTCAGAGAGATGCAGAGAGCAGTTTGTTCTAAACCGGTGACTGCGGGCCCACTCCATGCCAGGCGTCGCGCCGGGAGCCAGAGATGGAGCAGAGGTCAAGCCCGGCTTAGGAGCAGATGGAGAGAGGGCAGCGGGCAGGACGCAGGGAAGCGAAGGGAGCAGAAGCGGGGCAGACAGATAAGGAAGTGAAGCTGAGCCAGAGATGGCTGCCGCCGAGCTGGAGGGGCGGGCAGAGGCCAGGAGGGGCCCGCGGGGGAGGGCACAGGGAGGCTACTGGCTCCCATCCAGGGGCATCTACCCACAGCTCATATTTTTCTGTCCAGTGACAGCTAAATGAAGGGAAAGCTAACTTTACAACCGCCAGCTTCACACATAATGAATATGAATGGGCACCCCGGAGCCTATTCCCTGGGATTATCTGTGCGCTGACGCTGACGGGTTCTCCCACTGACTGGGCCATCCCAGCCGGCCTGTCCCCTGGCGGGGACACAGGCCGCCCTTCCACCTGCTTCCCATTAGCCACCCTCCCATTCCCCCTCCTCCACTCTCCAGGCGTCTCACCACCGAGGCGCAACCCCCAGGCCCCGCTCCAGAGGCGACCTCAGCCCGGCCCAGGCGCCGTGCTTGTTCAAGGCCAGGCCGGGACTCTGGTCACCCCTTCTGGAAAAGGAAAGGGGAAGTAAGCCCTCCTGGAATCCCAACGCAAAGAGAGTTGCCGGCCTTTGCTAAGGCTCCTCCCTGTGCCCGTGAGGCCCACCCAGAGAAGCCCTCAGTCTCGGATTGCGGCAAGGGGCGCAGACACCAGGCCCAGCATTGAGGGCCCAAGCCAGCAGGCCATTGGGTCCAGGCTTCGGGTCTCAGCCGGGCATCGGGAAATGCTTCTCATTAAGAGGCATTCAATCTTCCGCCCTGCCTCCTCCAGTCATTTATCCGTCAACCTGAATTACAGCCCCACGGTACAGGACCTCTGCGGCCCCAGGCGGAGTGGAGCCCTGCATCGCCCTGCATCGCCCAGCATCGCCCAGCATCGCCCAACATGGCCAGGCACCGGGCCTCCCCTGGGTCAGCCAGAGGGAGTGCGCATCTCACTCGTCCCAGCCTCTGCCCCAGGTTCATCCTGGCTGTTTGCACCAGGGGGACAATGACCACAGAGTGTCTGCTCTAGGGCCCTTGTTCCTGAGACTGGGGTCCCCCTCCTTCCCACCTACCACCTGCAGGCTGCCGCCCAACCCAGGCTCTTCTCAGTGAGAGAACACTGGCTGGGGCCGGTAGGACCTGTGTGGCCCTGCAGATGTCTGTCTGTGCGACAGTTTGGCTCTCGCTTCTGTGGCCATCTGTCAACCACGAGGTCCTCATGGGCCTTCGCAGCATGATGGCAGGATTGCTGGATCCGTGGCCGGCTCTTTTGAGAGTCTCCTGTATTCGGGGCGGAGAGCTAAGGATCAGGGATATAAGGGGGCCTAAGCCATGGTTCCGGTCCTTGAAGGGGGGGTGTTTCTGTTTTCCCAGGGAGC
This sequence comes from Mormoops blainvillei, assembly GCA_004026545.1. Classification (NCBI taxonomy): domain Eukaryota; kingdom Metazoa; phylum Chordata; class Mammalia; order Chiroptera; family Mormoopidae; genus Mormoops; species Mormoops blainvillei. Next base: position 155,800 of record PVJD01003315.1, read on the forward strand.
ACAGGAGATGAATGCAAATTCAGAGTTTAGAGTTGCAAGGACCATTAGCAATACTAAGAGTAGCTGCCATGTATCAGCTGTGTCGTTTCCTGCCAGCCAGGTACATGGGTCCGTTATCCATCACTTACTCAGGCCTCTCACAACCTTGCTGCTGTAAAACCGATTTTTACAGAGGAGTCAACAGACCGAGCTTGATGAGCTCAAGGTGCCGCAGCAACTCCATGCCAGAGCCCGGACTGAACATCAGTGCCAGCTGCCATACAAACGGCACAGCCGCTGCTTCTCTGAAGAGTCAGTTCATTAGGGGACAGACAGGAAGCCAGCCTCCCAGGAGATTAACCTAACAGGTGAGGCACAAGCAGCCACGCAAGTCCTCTGGGACCCGGGCGAGAAAGACCTGCCAGCTGGGACAGAAATGAAGAAAAGATAACAGCGGAAGCCTCCAAGTTACCTCTAGGGGGTGCACATTTGGGGCACACCAGAGGCCAGGCCAAGGTCGGGGGGCCAGTTAGTACCTAAATCAACTGCCATTTGCCAAGAATCTTTCCGGGGACCATGCTTGAGCAGACACCTGACCAAGGTGAATAAATGAGCAAATGGATGCTCCGGTGGCAACTGCTGGGGGGGGTAACGAGGGTTATTAGCAGGCAGAGGGCTCGGGGGAGCGGAATGCACACACCACAGGCAGAGACCTGCGTTTGTATCCGGGCCCTGGTTCTTGCTGTGCTGCAACCTTGGCCGGGTTCTCCACCCACCCCGTGCCGGTTTCTCATCTGCAGAACAGGCATCGTAGCGATGCTGCCCCCCAGGGCTATTTCAAACTGCAAGGCTGCGACCGCAAAGTGCTCAGAGCAGGGGCCGGCACACAGCTAGCACTCGGTGCTGCCGACTGCTGCCTCCTGTGTGGGAAACAGGCTTTCAGGAAGCGCCAGCGGTGGCCCTGGTGCCTGTGTGGCCCCCAGTAAGTGGTAATTCTTCACGAGGCAGGTCCCATCCTCAAAGCAGGTGAAAGGGCCCTGGGCCCCGAGCCTGGTGCACAACGCGCATTTTCACAGGTCTCAGCCCCTCTACAAGAGGCCTTCCCAGCCCTGCCCAGCTCATGACCAAGACGAGATATAAAGCCAGAGGACCGGGTGGTCCCTGGGTTCACATGGCCACCCTGCCCCAGCCACACTCTGGCTGTGGGGAGGCCTGTCCCCCCCCAGCTGGTCCCTGGGCCTGGACTCCCCGCCCAAGCTGTGGCCCTTGCAGCTTTGATAGTCTGTCTTCCTGTCTGCACAGACTCAGACAGATACTTACAGACCATCACATATCAAGGCCTGTCCCGGAAGCCCAGCTCAGGGCCTGCACTGGGGCTCAGGACAGGAGCTGAACAAAGAACCAACACAGGGGACGTTCCTCTAGGATATATTTCCTTCACAAGTCAAGACCCTTTGGCGCCTTAAAACTCATACACATGGCCTACAGGTAAGACACAGGAACTCCAAGCAGTTCTCAAAGGGAATGCTCCTCTCGCCAGCGTCGGTGGGGGAGGGGGAGATCAGAGAAGCAGAGCCTCAAGCCGGAGTCAGGAGGCGGCAGATGCACCCAGGGCTCTGAAGGCCAGATGCTGGCTCCAGGCCTCGCTCAGCTGCCACGGAGGTTCTCCTCCTCCCTCGCTCGGTCCCGGGGCTCCTGGGCCCTTCGGCACTTTTTCTGTTCTGAGGCTGCCTCCTGACGGTCTGCTTCCCCGGGCTCAGGGTACATAAACTTCCTCAGTCCCGGCCATCTGCCCCAGTGAGGACCCAGACCACCCGGCCCCTGTGACCAGCCCCTCGGTCCCAAGCACTGAAACTGGTGTGGCTGAAGTCAGTTCAGGAGTGTGATCCAGGGAAACCTGGGGCTCCTACCGCAATGACATCAAACTCAGTAGTGCAGGATGATGTGTCACTCCAGCAACCCGAGTCCTGGGGCTGCAGCAACTCCAGGCTGATGTGGGGAGAGAGAACACTTCGGCAAAGTGACCCCCCCCCGCCCCCAACCCCACCGAAGGAAAGGCAGGCAACCTATCAATGCTGGCAAGAAAGTCCACTTTCTAGACTGGGAGGGGATATGCAGGAGCCATATTTTCTGCAGACAAGGCCACTGGGATTATTTTTGCTTCCTTTTAATGTAAACAGAATACACAAACACATTAAAAACCCCAACATGACACGAGAATACGCACAGATTTATGTATAGATATTTACAGACCCTTGCAAACCAAGAAAAACGGCGCCTCTGTCAAGGGAAGCTTCTTTTCCGACCCCAACCCTGTCCAGAACCAAAGTGCCGAGGGAGCTGCCAGAGCCCTTGCACTGCTCCTGGTTGAAACTCAGCAGGAGGCTAGGACACCACAAACCCCCCAAGCAGCACCAGGACGCCGGGACTCCGCTTCCTGGCCCTGATCCGGAGCCCTCCTCCTTGGCAAGCTGGCCTGCCACGGATCTGCATGTCCCAAAAAGAATCACCGTGACCCCCGAAATTTGTATGTAATGGGTTCCCAGCCCATCCCAGCTTTTCCCAGCCTTGGGCTGAATGAGAAATGAGCTGTAACCAACCATGTCCAAGAGAGGAGGGAGGGGAGGAGTGGAGAGACAGAATGCCAAGCAGAGACGACTGCTCCCAGGCAGGACACTGGGCATCAACCAGAGGCCAAGGCCAGTGCTGTTGGGGGAGGGCACATGGGTCTGTGCTGCCACCTGGAGGCAGACAAGCACACTGCAGTGAACCAGGATGGGCCCTGGGGCACCTGGACATCACCTCCTTTCCTCTTCAGTCCCCTGACCAGGATCCTCACTGCAGCAGCTCCTCCCAGGAAATGGGCTTGGAGAAGACCTCCCTTTCTAACCAGAGGTCATAGTTCATCTGGAAGTCCTCAGGGAGGTCCACCCGCTGGCCCAGGACACTCTGCAGGCAGTTGTCCACAGGCAGGAAGTCAGGGTTGCTGTGGGCGCGGTCGTAGCGCCGGGCGTTGAAGCGCTCGATGTTGGCGCGGAGGGCACACTCCTCTGCCTGGAAGTCCCAAGGCCGGGCATCCAGGTCTGGGACAAGGCAGGAAGAAAGGTCAGGCGGCAGGCCCTCGTGGCGGTGCCCCCCGTGATCATGCAGGTAAGGGCCAGGCCACTCCGGCTTGAACACTGTCACCCTCCAAGCCCCATCCTCAGGGACACCAATAAGGCTTCTTCCCTGGAGGATTCACACAAAGGAGAAAAGCCGCTCTAACGAGCAGAGCAGGAGGCCGCACCGCAGTCCGTGAGGACCCAGCGAGGGACAGACACAGGTACAACATGCTCCTCTGAAAGCCACCTTCTCCCTGGTGCTCTGGGGTTGGAGGAGGAGCCTGCAGGTCCCCTCACAAGCCCCTTCTCTCCATTCTCTGCCCAGGTAAAAGCTCACAGTGCCCTGGGAACGCAGGCACCTGGCCACGGTGCGCTAGGTCGGGGACTGTGATACTATGGTAGCGTTGTCAGGGGACACTGGGAAGAACCCACTCTGCCCAGGAGACCAAGGCAGCTGCCCAGAGGAGAAGAGACACACACAGATGTGGGCCAGTTGAGGGGTCCGGGGGAAGCACACTGCCAGGAGAAGGAACAGAAGTGGGGATGACAGAGGCTGCTGCGCACTGGCTGAGTGGTCTGTGCGCCCAGAGCACCGGGTGCGACAGGCCGGGCTGAACAGAAGCTGGGTCAATCACAGAGGAGGATGGGGGGCGTGAGGCGTGGGCCTTTGACGACTTGCCTGGGCGTTTGGCTCTAATTCTAAGGGCAATCAGAGGTTAGAGAAGGACCTGACTCAGAGAGGGGCCACCAGATCTGCATTTTGGGAAGATCCCCGGAGCAGAGTCCGAGGCGCTGATGAAGGGGGAGACGCTGGAGGCTGGGAAGCCGGTGGGAGCTGAAAGGGTCTGTGGCCAGAACAAGGGCAGTTGCAGGGGGAGAGAAAAGATGAGAGCGCCTCGGACAACTTCTGGAAAATGAATGGCTTTGAGGGAAGGACAGAGGAATGGGGGAAAGACCAGACACTCGAAGTCCTTCCTAGCACTCCCATCAGGGTCCCTCAGAGGGGCCCTGGGGCAGAGTGGGAAGGGCGTCCCGTGCCCCCGCGCCCCGCTGTCGCCCACCCGTGCAGGGCCTCACCGTTGCCATAGGCCCAGTCATCGTTCAGCCGGTGCCGCACCTTCTGGTAGATGGCGGACATGGTCTTCATGTTGCTCTTGCGCCACTGCCGCCCCAGGTACTTGGTCTGCACCTTGAGCAGCTTCAGCACGTAGAGCTGCATCATGGCCTGCTTCACCTTCAGCGCGCGCTTCAGGATGGGGGCGGACTTGAACACCACCAGCATCTGGGAGGGGTGCGGGCAGCCCCAGTGGGGGACAGAGCTCACGCCTGCATCAACGCCCAGCCGCTCACCCCTTCTGGGGATCATGGGCAGGATGACCGCCCGTCCCAGCTTTCCCCAGACTGAGGTGTTTCCTGGGACATGGGACTTCCACCGCTAAAACCACCAGAGTCCTAGGTCAACAAGGATCACTGGCCACCCTAACTATGAGGCTTTTTGGAACCCAAAAAAACCTGCAAATTCCTTCAGAAATACTGCTATATGCACGTACCTACAATTTCAGAGGCTTCATGGACCTCCCGCCCCAAGGCACCCACAGACTCAGGGTTAAGGGAGACCCCCAGAACCCGGGTTAGACAGAAACCCCTTCTGTGAGGGCGAACAATTCAGTGCATGACTGAGCTTCTTCCAGCCTGCAGTTCAACTCATCGAAGAACCAGGAATCAGCCCTTAAAATGCCAAGACGTGGCTGCAGGAAAGTGAGGAGGGAAGGATGCAGCCACAGCGGCAAGCCCGCCCTGGGGACCCCTGCTCCTTGTTTAAGGGGCTGCGCGGGGCACAGCACTCAGCGTGGAGCTCCAAGCCCCCCGCCTCCTGCCCGCGCTGGCTCACCATCGTCCTTGAATGCTTCCATTTGGTCAGCTTGTTCAAGATCCGCAGGAGATTGATACAAGAAAAGAGATTCCTCCAGCAAAACTGGTTATTGTCGCCTGCCTCCTGCAGGGAAAGCCCAGGACCAATCACGACCCCCACAGCGGCAGGGGCGCAGCAGCCTCCAGGGCCCGCACACGTACAGCCTCAGGGCTGCGGGTCTCTCTAGCCTGCCCCGGAACTGTTCCTTTCCTCAGCCCATAGGACACTCTATCCCCGATGCTGGCAGGGGGTCAGGGGGAGCTCCCTAGAATTTTCCTGCAGGAAACAGTTTGACATTGGGGGCTGAGGCCTCTGCCCCCACAACCTGGTGGCACCTCAGAGTTGTGGCCCCACTGAGTCACAGAGCAGGGAGAGGGAAGCGGCTCGAGCCGGTGAGCTCTGGGTCACCAGCCCCTGAAGACCATGCTCTTGAGCCAGACTACTTCCTACTTCCAAACCCTTCCGCCCTTGCACGCGATACGGTGCTTCAGGAGCCAGGCCCTCAGCAGGGACCCCATCTGCCCCAGCGCGGGCGAGGCAGGCTCTCCTCCTCCGACCTCACACCGAAGGGACAGCAGGGGGAGCGCTGCGCCACTCACCAGACTCTCGGCAGTCAGCTCCGGCAGCTCGTGCACCACGCAGTGCGGGTAATCCAGAACGGAAATGCTGCAGGGGGCGGGAGGAGGTGGGCGCCCACCATGAGCCAAGGCCGCGGTCTGGGCAGCAGCCGTGACCAGGCTGGCTCCTGGCTCTCCTCCCTCACTTGCTGCAATGGCAGTAGGGCCCTACCTTGTCCGCACCACCCTGGTTTCCCCAGCTCTGAGGTGAGGGAATACCTGCCCCAAGAGAACTGGTAAGGTCCCTCTGGCCAGAGACCAGCTTGCAGTCTTATAAAGGGGCAGAGGCCTTGCTCTCCCGGCAGCAGTGACTCTGAGGCCAGGGGGTGGTGGGTGGGCAAGAGGCAAGGAGACTTCTCAAGGTACCGGATTTATGCCAAGCCCCTACTGGAGACGGGGTCTGGCTGACGACTCGCCCTGTGACGTATCACACTGATAAGGAGGCACTGCCAAGAGCGGCTGGCACCAGGCGAGAGGGGTGGGCGTTACGGGTCAGCAGACAGGACGGGACAGTGCATGAGGCTGGCTGAGCTCCTTAGAGAGAACAGGCAGCCTTGCTGGCCTCCTCAAAAAAGGGGCACAGGACAGTGAGGGCAGCAGTACCAGAGCCCAGGGCAAGACCCTCCCACCCATGCATAGACTGAGTCGCCTGTCACTAGACTAGCTGGACAGCTAGGCTCAGGTTTCACAGGAAGGGAGTGTGTCTCATTCATCTCTGCATCCTGAAGCCTGGGAGAGCGCTGGCTAGTGGGTGCCAGGTGGGCTCAGTGAGAGAGGCTGGTCAGGCGCGCTGCAATCTGGCCGTCCCACCCCTCCGGACCCCTGGCCCTTATCACCTGTTCTTGGCAGTGATGTAGGACATGATGTTTTGATTGAAGAACTTCAGGATCAAGGGGATGCAGTTGGCGAACACCAGGTGCTGGGCCATGTACTCAAACTGAAACCAACAGGAAGAAGTGAGCAGGCCCCTGGGGTCTCACTGTCCTTCCCCCAGTGACAAAAGGCTGGGGTTGGGAGTCTGATCTTAGAATGCACATGCGGAGCTCAAGGGCGTTGGACTGCCGGGACCTCTGCTCAGGGCTGGGGGGCTCAAGGCCCCAGCCCAGGGGGTAGGAAGGAAAGCAGGCTGGCACGTACCTGGTAGACGTGGTTCAACTTAAAGTGCTTCAGCAGCAGCAGCAGGACAGCGGAAATGGCCTTAACTATGACCTCTTTGTGGCGGTTCACATCCACGCCCAGCTTCATGCTCTGCAACACTGTGGTGCTGGGAACACGGTTACCTGGGTGAGCCGGCTGTGTGTGCAGCGCCCGCCCAGCTGCCTCCGACCCCCCAGCTCGGCGCGACCTGCTTCTTCCTCGCGGTGCCCCAAACGCGTTCTTGGTCCCTTTGCTGCTTTCCCTCCCACAATGAACTTCTCTTTCGAGATCTCCCTAAGCTCCTGCCACCACATAAACTGTATTCCTCCCGCGTGTCCCGTGGAATATGGAATACCACCACCACGAGATGTTTTGTGTGACGGGGAAGGCGGGTTCTGGAGTTAAACTTAGGGAGCACTGAGTTGAATTGATTTCTTTTTTTAAAATTTATTTTCCAATTACACTTGACATACAATATTATGCTAGTTTCAGGTGTACAGCACAGTGATCATTTACATCAGTTTCTGAACTCAGGACTTCTCACTGTACAGCTTTAAAAGAGGAGGTGCAGTATTTGACTCTGGAACCCCCTTTCCAAGGACCATCATGATGGCCTGGTGTTCTGTGGCGCCCCCTTTGGTTCTGGCCAAGCCCTGCCTCCTCCCTTATCTGGCTCTCACGCCGGACTCAAGGAGCCCAGCCACCAGGGAGCTGGGCAGACTTAGCAGCCAGGCAGGGGACCAGGTCAAAGCCAGGTCCCTCTCAAAGTCAAACATGATCTTGGTTTGTACTATCACATCAAAGAGGTGCAGTCAGTGCCCCAGGGACGAAGAGCCCCGGAGGATTTCCCTGTCACCGAGATTCACAAATACGCTGCAGGCCGGGCCACTGGTGAACAGAAAAGAGTCCCAGCCCAGCTGAGTTCAGCTGCTGGCTGCCAAACTGTCCAGGCGCTGAACCTACATGTCCCAGGTGTCCCAGTCACACAGGGACACCCTTCTGAGGGAGGGTTTGGGGAATGTCGCAGCCTGATTCACTTTGCAGAGAAGGAAATGACTCTCCCCCTCGTCCCTAGGCGTTCTCTCAGTGGCAGAGTCCACACCAGGATCCAGGCCAACTGGGCTAAGCCTTCTAACCAGTAAAGCTAAATATTTAATCCAATATTTATTTTTTCTTCTGAGCCAGGAATAACCCCAACTTAACGTGCGGAGAAGTTGAGGTCAAAAAAGAAAGCCACCCAGCAAACACTGGGACTGAAAGCAAAACATCTCTTTACTCTGCTGTCCCACCTGCTCCCTTCGCAGGCTCAACGATACTCACGGCATCTCCTCGGGCAGGACGTCCGCTAGGATGTTGATCGAGTCTGTTTTGGCCTTTGAGGTGGGGGCTGCGGCCAGCAGGATCTTCAGCAGCGCGATCTGGGGAGGACACCCTTAAGACAGCCTGCCTGAGAGCGCCCAGGTGCAGAACTAAGCAGAGAGGTGGTCCTCCTGGAGGGGTTCAGGTGGCAGGAGGAGGGGCTGAAGGACATGCTCCCAAGGTCAGTAGCAGGGAGGGCGATCTCATGAAAGGTGCCTACTGAGGACCACTGCGGGGCCCAGGGCCGGGGCACTCACCATGTACTGGGGCAGGCTGGGGAGCAGGCCCTGGTACAGGGTTTCTGCGGGGACTTGCTCGACTTCCTCTTCTCCCTTTAACACAGTGGCACAAACACAAACCCCCAGCGCTTACTCGCTGGCTGGCGGAGCACTGTAAGCATCACTGTAAACAGCGATGCTCATCACGACAGCAGACCTCGCCGGCACCTGCAACAGCTCAGTTACCCCCACAACAACTCCGCGAAGGAGGCACTGCCACTACTCCCATTTTACAGGCGAGGAGACTGAAGCACAGAGATCCAGTCTCCCGCTCAGTCACTGCACACTAAGTGCCAGGGCCGGGATTCGGAGGCGGTGCCTGGCTCGGAGTCTGTGTTCCTAACCCCTGCACTAGACAGAGCCCCCCTCCGCCCCCTGGCATGGCAGCGAGACTAGGGGTTTGCCGAGGGCAGGCACCAAGGTAGTTTCAAGGGCCAGGCCCAGCACGGAGCCTGGGAGGAGTTGCGGATCCCGCGGGCGCGGAAGGCTTCCGACTCACCCCCGAGAGAGGAGCGCGAAGGTACTCCTCCTCCATCTGCGCCTGGACCTCTGCGATCGACGTGTACTTGTGCTGCAGGGGAGAGGGTGACGGAGGCTGCATCCTGTGCTCCGGCGAGATGCCCCCCGCCCGGCCGAGGCCCCACGCAATCTCCTTTCAACTCGGTCTTCTCCAAGAGGGCTGCATCTCCACAATGACCCTACCTCACTCCCCAACCCCCAACCGTCATTCTAAGTGAGCGCTTGCCTTTAAAGCCAGTGTAAAAAGCACACAAAAGATTAGCAAAAAGCAAATTAAAGGGGAGAAAGGGGCTTTCAGGTGGCTACAGTGACAGAAAAACTATTCAAAGCAGAATCAAGTACTCGGGTACTCAAAAGCCCCAACTGCACGGGGCCGCTTAGTACTAAAAGCTTCAGAAATACATTTCAAGAACATAAACACAAACCAGGTACGTCAGGAGAGACAGCTCCTCCCCAGTCCTGAAGCTCCTTCCCACGTGGAAAACAAGGCGTGTGCCGAACACCCTGGTCTCTCCCTGCCCTCCATACCGCACCACCCCCCGCCCCGCCTGACTGCTGAGTGTGGGAGCAGGAACAGGCCACTCTCAGCCCGGCCTCTTTGTCTTCTTCCTTTAACAGCAAAGTCGCTGCTGCTCTCTCCTGCGCCTGGACCAGGCTCGGCAGCGCGAGCCGCCTCGCCCCGGAGGCCGCCGCGGTGCACTTCACTGCCTCCTGCCATTGCTGTCAGCAGTAAAGCTGCAGTTTCCACCTCTATCTGCCTGCTCCTCTAGCTCAATGGCCTTAGAACCTGAACAAGAAAAGGCGGTGGGCGGTTTGCATGAGGCCCTTAAAAATCCAACAACTCTCTGGTAATACAACTTTGAATGAGCCACCAGTAAGTCCCCAGCAAAAGTTCAGCTAAAATATGTAAAACTTATGAAGAGGAACTGTTGAAAGGCGCAGCCGCAAGCCACCCGTCCTTCCAGCCCAGGCGCCTCCAGGAGGAGACAACAGAGTGAACCGGCCCCTCCCAGTGGGCTAGGCTCACTTTACCCGCCTGGGACCAAACTAGGCCAAAAGCTCACCCAAAGCCACTACCTGTTTCAGAGTCTTGATGCTTTCGTGGATTGGCCTGGGCAGCCCCACCACCGTGTTCGTGTCGCTGGAGAATAAAGAAGGCCCTGTGTTAAGCCCGGACATCTAGCCACCTGGGTCCCCAAACACCAAAGGCCAAGAGAGTGAATTTCTCATTACCTCTCCTCTAAGGGAGTCGGGTCACACTCACCTGCCCAGGGTGTAGCCGATGAACTTGCTGCGGCTGCACTCGAGGAACACCTCGATGTCTTTCTCTCTGCCGAGGGAGGGGGCAAGGTTTACGCTAAGTGACTCCGAGGCATCCTGGTTAAAAAACCACGGAGCCTCCAGAAACTGAAGCCAGCAGGAAAAGTCTCCCACAATTGTTTTCATGAGAAAAAAGAAAAAAAAAAACAAACCAAAAACTTTAAACTATTTAATGTCCTTCATAATGCTGCTGAATCGATAACCTGAAAATGTATCATCTGTAGCTAGTTTACTTGTAAAATTAAAGTGATACATCAAATTAAAAGCATACTTTATTCAGACAGTAATAACTTTGTCAATAGATCTCAAATATTTAAAATTTTTACAACAGTGAAAGCTATAGGCTACTGATTTTTTAAAAATTCATTCATTTAATATTAGAGAGAGAGAGAGAGAGAAACATCAATCTGTCGCTCCACTTGCTGGCGCACTCACTGGTTGACTCCTGTGCGCGCCCCGAGCTGGGGCTGAAACTGCAACCCCCGCCCGCTGGGGCGGCGCCCTGGGGTGGCTGCTGATTTTTTATGAGTCGCATGTTTGCGTCTCAAACAACATGTACTGCTTTTTCTGACGCTCTATTGTGTATTTGCTTTATGGGCCACTGAAAACAGGGACTTTACCTAGATCAAGAAAATGACTTTATATCCTCTCACGGGTTTATCTATTTAAGTTGGTGCCTTTTCAAAAAGATGTCATTTCTATATATCCAGGTCCCTTCCCATCCACTGAGTTATACATATAACTCAAATATCTCAAATATCCTAACTGTGGTTCTAAAGGAGCTTTTCCTTAATCTAGAATTTTTACGTTAAGCACATACAACCCCAGTGTGCGTGGTTCCCTTAAATGTCCTTGTTTTCACCCCCCCCCAACCCACCCCCCAACTCCGCCAGTTATCACGTCTAACCAAGAGTTAAGTTA